>JAAAPX010000197.1:0-49831 GCA_012656285.1 Aspergillus fumigatiaffinis | reverse complement strand
ACGTATTGATTAGATGGCTCCAAGAATTCGATGATGTTCGCGGCGAAGCGGCGGTTCGGTGGTATCGGCGGTTCGGTGGTTGATTACGTTAATATGTAACTGATAACAATTCCTGACTGACCTAGGTGGTTCGTGCTCTCTCTCTGAGCCGAGCTTCAACAAGCGTTGCAGCTTACATAGAGTGACGATAGAGACGTCCACGTCGTCATGACAGAATATGGATTCTAAGTATCAGAGGGACAACTGGTCATGTCGATTGAAGAATTCCCAATAGGACCATCCCGTGCTCCGTTGAACCAGCATTCTGTACTGAGTACAGCTGTATTTACCCGTCTCTTATATCCTCTCTTCTTGTATCGGAAGATTGTCCGAGGGTGATTTCAATGCCTGGCTTGAACGGACTTGCGCCATAAGGTTATCAATCAAATGTTGCCTTGATCGCCTTTGTTCCTTCTTTTTTGCCTCATCCGGATTTGGAATGGTTTAGTGGGGGAGAAGATTTTACCCCTGAGCAGGCTGAGTGTCTGCCCAACTAAATAAATGTCAAGTATAGGCTCTAGTCTAGACTCCATCTAGTATAGGAAGATAGAGACATGGAAAAAAGCATCCATGGTTGACAGCGGGACGTCATGATAAAGCGGTGGTCTCGAAGCATATTACCTGAAGGGGTTAGCGGCCCACTGCCAGATCGGGCAACCGAGAGACCGCGGAGGCAGATCCGGGACAAGCTGCCGTCCTTGGTATCATGCTCTACGATGTTGACAATGGAAGATCCATTATTACTCGTTTCTTGCATCTGGCCCGCCGCCCTCCCCGACTGGTTCCACAGGTTCGATTTCAAATGGTAAAAATGGATCGACTCAGCGATTATAAGTACTTGCCAGGATCCTCCTGGATGTATCTCCCGGCTACCCACCGTGCTCAGTACTACATCCCCATCCCGACCAGGATATCTAGTGTCGCTAGTGCATAGTTCGACATGTCGGACCAACAACTCCATCAGGATGCCACGCGAACCCTCTCCTTGGGAACTGGCCAGGGTCAATTCGACCCCTTGGACCTTCCCCTCCGCCAAGTAACCAATGATGCGAACATGGAAGAGTACACCGCGGAGACTGCGACGGGAGAGATCATCAAGCCAGTCAAATCTTCCGCTACCGGCAAGGTAGAGGACTGGAAGCTGGTCACATTCAAAGTCGATGATCCCGAGAACCCAAAGAACTGGTCCAAGGCCTACAAATGGTACTGCACTATGGTCGTCTCGCTCACATGTTTCGTCGTCGCCTTCGCCAGTAGTGTGATCACGGCCGACCTTGAAGGGCCATCCGAGGCGTTCAATGTCTCTCATGAAGTCAGTCTTGTTACGATTACGGTCTTCGTCATTGGGTTTGGTGTCGGTAAGTCTCCATGAACAGAATCACTCGGAGCTTGTCCCATGCTGATTGACTTCAGGCCCTATGGTGTTTGCTCCTCTTTCGGAAATGGTTGGACGCAGGCCTGTTTACGCTGTTACGCTCCTGCTTGCGGTTATCTTTGTCATACCTTGCGCGGTTTCCAAGAATATCGGTACCCTTATCGTCTGCAGAGCTATCGATGGTATCGCGTTCAGTGCTCCAATGACGTTGGTCGGCGGTACTCTGGCTGATTTGTGGAGGAATGAGGAACGTGGTGTCCCCATGGCTGCCTTCTCTGCCAGCCCTTTCATCGGGCCCGCCATCGGTCCTCTTGTCGGTGGTTATCTCTGCCGCGCTGGTTGGAGATGGCTTTACTGGATCCAGCTCATTCTAGCCTTTGTCGTCTGGGTCCTGATTACCTTCACTGTCCCGGAGACCTATGCGCCAATGATTTTGCAGAAGAGAGCAAAGAAATTAAGGAAGACTGAAAACGATCCGAAGTACGTCACAGAGACAGAATTGGACGCTCGCCCCATGGCAGAAAAATTGCGTATCTTCCTCCTCCGCCCATTCCAGCTCCTGTTTTTGGAACCCATTGTTCTGTTCATCTCCATTTATATGTCCGTCTTGTATGGCTTGCTATACATGTTCTTCGTCGCGTAAGTTGACACTGCCTTGCGAGATTTTTCGAGGACTGAACTGACAGCTCATTTTTAGCTATCCCATTGTCTACCAAAAAGGAAAGGGATGGAGCGCAGGTCCTACTGGTCTGATGTTCATTCCTTTGGCCATTGGTGTCTTGGGTAGCGCTGCCTGTGCTCCTTTCGTCAACAAGCACTATCTTACACTTGTTAAGAAGCACGGTGGAAAGCCTCCAGCTGAAGCGCGTCTGATCCCTATGATGCTTTCATGCTGGTTTATCCCCATTGGTCTCTTTATCTTCGCCTGGACATCATACCCCAACATCCACTGGATTGGCCCTTGCATTGGTGGCTTCCCCGTTGGATTTGGCTTCATCTTCTTGTACAACTCTGCGAACAATTACCTCGGTATGTTCTCTTCAACTTCCTCAACGATGGTATAGTACTAATTGTTACCACAGTGGATACATACCAGCATCAGGCAGCCTCTGCCCTTGCCGCAAAGACTTTCCTCCGTTCCATGTGGGGTGCTTCCACAGTATTGTTCACGGAGCAGATGTATGACCGCTTGAACGACCGATGGGCCAGTTCATTGCTAGCCTTCATTGCACTCGCTTGCTGCGCAATCCCCTACGTCTTCTACTTTAAAGGCGCGTCTATCCGTCGTTATTCAAAGTTTGCCTTCTACGACGACGAGGAGCAGCAGGGACCGGGAGAGAAGCACTAGAGATCTTGGATGCATAGCTCCCTGCTTAAGGGTTCGAACTTTCGAAAAGTGCTATTCCATCCCGATACATTCTTTACTAATTTCCATACGGTTTATTATGCATGTTTTGCTGGGGTTTATCTTTTTGGTTACGATTCTGGTCATCTGAATGGCATATCAAAAAAGCGGCGTCCTCTGGATTTGTTTCGGAAGCATTGATAGATATCATATACCAATTACAATAGAATTAGATTAGTAGATATTTTTATTTAACTAGACTTCTTTTGTTCCTTTTGCTCCTATGTGACTTATTTGCTGGGAACATCACCATCATTATTTCACGTTCGCGGTCAAGACGTCATCCGTTTCCTCTTTTGGAATTAGGGTTGTGCTTCCCCGCGCCAATCACGTGCCGGGCTGATTGCTGCTTAGTAACATTGGATTCTCCAACTCGGCAGCTCAGGCCGCCCGCACCACGGCTTTCTCTAGATGCGACTGTTACCGTGCAGAATGCTGAGGACTGTGGCTCTGAACACTTAAGTCTAGGTCTGTTACTGGAAAGTGATGTATTTCTCTTGACCTGACTTCCTGACGCTGCCGTCGATTGATACATCTCGCGCCCCATCCGCTCCTCCGCTTTGCTCTATGATCTCCGAGCTTGGCTCAGCCGGATCTCTCATCGAATCTTTATAGCCACAGAAACGCACACTAGCACTCGGGAATTTCTCGATAGAGTGCCGGTCTTGATATTTCCAATGGCATCCCCCTACCAGGCCTCAATGACGTTCTCACCGTCCGCAGCCGGCTCCGACATGACCGCCGCTACCTCCCGATCTGTATCCGACCTCCCGCAATCCCAAGTTGACGCGATTATCCGAACAAAACGAAAGGCGCGTGAACCCAAAGCCTGTTATCCATGCCATGCACGCAAAGTTAAATGCGACCGCAATCTTCCGTGCGACGGCTGTGTCAAGCGCGACCATCCCGATATCTGTTCGTACGAGCGGCCGTCGAAGAAAAGGATTATAGCGAGTTCAATCCCTCCGTCATACAACGACAGCCCCGCCGGAGCCTCTCAGCCTGGTGTGGCAGAGCATACGGTGCCAGCTGTCCAGGAGGAACCTCATCTGAGGATCAAGCAGGAGGCCGGGGCAAGTCGGATTAACTCCTTAGGATCCGGGAACCGTATATCCATTGCGCGGGAGGAGTGGGACAATGTTCGCAACAGGCTGAAGGAGATGGAGAAGACCATTTCGAACCTACGAGTTGGACTGGAACGGGCCGAGGAGGGCCCCGGTGGGATCCTGGAGACGGGCAGTGCGCATAGCGCTGATGGGAGTAATCGGTCCAAGGCTGCTTCTCCGGAACGGGAGGGCATTCATGCAGCGAACACGTTGGGCGAAGGCACTGTGCACTTGGGATCTCGATCCGTCCTGGCGTACATTCTCAACAACAAGTCCGGGTCTGATCAGCTCCAAGCTCTCCTTGAGGGTGGGATCTTGCCGAAGTTGGGTCTCGACAATGAGTCCGCCACGTATCCGTTCGTTGATCTGTGGTCTTCGGATATGTCGACTTTTGACGTTAGCGCAGTCTGTAGTGCGCTTCCAAGTGATCAGCAGTGCAAGGAGTTAGTTCTCTACCTCGTGGCTGCGTTTGTTACTGGGCCTCGTTGAATGCTAACAGACTGGCAGATTTTTCTTCTACTATCGGGACGTCGCAGGCGCCATTTACCCTGTTATTGAAGATATCCAGCAGTTTGAAATGAATCTCGATCTTTTATTACGGAGTAGAGCCTCTATGGGTGGTGTATACCGAACGGATACGGATCAAGCACAGCGACCTTTCGGTGTGACTATAGCCTACTTGGGCCTGCTCTTCGCCGTGCTGGCTTCCGGCTGTCAATCATCCGACTTGCCTGGAAAAGAGAGGGAACTGACTTCCCAAGTCTATGGTATGTTGCGAATCTACACTTCCATGATCATTCTAACTCACTACTCACTGAATATAGTGTGCTGCTCCTACCAATGTCTCCGGATGACCAATTTCCTATCACAACCTACCATCGAAGCCATTCAAACCCTGTTGGTGATCGGTAACGTGTTGTCGTACAATATGAACCCTGGTATCTCTTATGTCTTACTTGGTGAGTGAATGAAGCAGCTCTTTCGTGGACTCGCTGGCTGACTGGTGTCAGGCATGACACTTCGTATGGGACTTGCGCTTGGTCTCCACGTAGAGTCAAGTCGCTTTTCACTAGAGGAGCGTTACCGTAGACGACATGTTTGGTATAGTCTCTCAGCCTCGACGAAGGGCTTTTAACATCATGCTAATGCTGTTTAGGTGGTCTATGGCCTGGCAGGACAGTCATTTCTCTCTTTCTTACGATCGACCATCAACCACCGCCGTCAGTCAGCCGGATATCGCGTACCGCGAAGACTCAAAGCCGGGAGAGCTCTCATATTTTGAGACTCTTTGCCGAATAATCTCTCTGGCCCTCGAGGTCGTACGCTCGCGGATGCTTAGCTCTCACTCGCAAATGAGCTTCAAAACCATACAAACTTATAAAGAAAGGATCCAACAAATTATGATTGAAGCAAAACCGCATTTGCGTGACCGCAAGTACTGCCTCTCATCGCCAGAACATTTGGAAAGAGTTGTACTGAAGCTGCATTCTTCCTACTTTTCTTCCGAGCTGCTGCGTCCAGCACTTAAGTCCCCACCCGAGTCGAACGATCCAACTACCCTCAGCATGCGTGCTGACTGTGTGAGGAATCTGATGACGACTGTCGAGGCCTACATTGAGATGCATACAATCAGTTCTCATGCGTCGCGCTCCTGGATCACTTTACAGCGAGCGATCAGTTCAATGTTCCTTCTAGCAGTTACGGAGGAGTCTAAGACGGACCCTCAGTTCTGGACCCTGTTGCACCAGCTCAAAAACATCATCGGCGAACGTGCTAATGAAGAAGGCACCCTCGGACCAGGTCCTGCCACAGCCGGCGGCACGGCGTACAATACGGTTCCCGGAGCTGCGAATATGACAGGAACTAGTCCTGCTACTCTTGACCCGACCTCTCCAGAGTCTGCACCCATCCCGCTTGAGGCACAGACCCAGTGGGCTAAGCCTTTAACCAAGACCTACCGTGCTTTGGAAAAGCTAGAAGCTGCTTTCTCTTCCCTGGGCAACCGCGCTACCGCTCACAATGGCAGCTCAGCATATCGGAACGCCTCAGCGGGTTCAGCAACTGCAGCCAATCTTGTTCCTCCTGTAACTGTCGGTGCTATGACACCTAGCGTTGGCTCGCTGCCGCCTCCCACGCCTGAGAGTTCCACGAGTGGGGAGTGGACCATACCTACTATCCTTGACCGCGCGGCGGAGTACATTCATCCCCCGCTTTGGAGCTGATTCACGTGTTAGCAGCATGATAGCTCTCCTACGGTACTAGGTCCTTTTTGCATTGGTAGGGGTTTATAGGTCTGCACAGGTTTCGAGGTGTTATTTTCTGGTATTTTCAGATTTATCAACTATGATCTGTCCGTTGGGCGTTTGATGATTGATGGCTTCCATGTTATGGACCATACTGCGTGAGGACTCATAGCGTTTAAGCCTTTCGAATCTACTTTGAAGTCATATTTCATCATCAGTCAATATGATTCTATAATACACGCCAGCTTCATCATATGACAACCTAAAGGATCTGAATTGTTTCTTTCATGAGTGATGTACATCTACTGAATCGCCTTTGCTGGCTTCAGGTCACTAACGCACCCACCAAATCCGACACCTACGGACGCATCCTATCCTGCAACAAGTGCCTCGGCGACTCGTCTAACAATGCCAGAGGCACCCTCCCGGCCTGCGTGATCTCAAGGAAACATCCATGGCTCCCTCCGCGGGTCCACTCACTGTCCCTGTGCGCAGAATATCTCCAGTCCGTAAGTCACGCCCGTGATGGCGATGCACACACATCTGCCGACATCTCCAGAACAGACCCTGGGCGCGAGACTCGTCAGCGGCGTCGTGGACGCGCCATGCTCCAGCTCAGACTTCATACTGACGGCGTAGTCGAAGTCAACAATGTCCTGGGGGTGGCTCTGCAGCGAGACCCGGGATTCAGCCAGGGCGTTCAGAGTTGCGATCCTGGGAGATGGTGGTTTCGAAGGCTTTGTCCTTGAGTCGGCCAAGGAAACTATTTCAAGACCTTGGATGTCGCGGGCTGTTCAATTCGAGGAGGACTGTGAGCTATCTCTCTGTCTTGGTATTTTAGAAGCGGAGGGGACTCACTGCTCCAGTTGTTCAGAAGCGACCGCCTGAATATATGCTGGTCTGCCTCCTAGCACATTGGGTTTGAGGATGCTGGGATCATGATGCCATTCCAAAGGGGACGTTGTTGACGGAGAAGTGATGGCTATAAGCTGGCGAAGTCATGGTGACCTCTGTCTGGCTTTCATGGAGATGATATTCTTTAAGGCAAGAGGAAGTCCATTATGGTAACAAGCATCTATTTGAACACTTTCAAGCTTCTGAATAGCTCGAATATATCCATATTGGTCATCTTGCCCCAACTCGGACCATCAACAGCCGTTGAGAAAGACATCGGGTTTTATGCAATTGGAAGGTGCATCTCGTTTCTATCCACATCTCCATCGCCCACTTTTCGTCTCCTCTTCCGTTTTAACTCCATCATCGAAGACAAAGTTGATCTCTAAACCTCACTGGACAATTATAGCCGATATCAGTTAATGTGGCTCTTTACAAGATAGCAGGTCTCCTTGATCCGTCTATACATTCTTGTTTTCGCAGAAAACTTGACTCAGTTGGTCGACGAGAAAACGCTGAAGAGAGACTACTGATACAGTGACACTCAAACAACACGCACTTGAGCATTTGAACTTTAGCAGATTATTTTGCTACTAAGTTCTATTAATACTTCTAAGCTCATTTACGGACAAGTGTTCCTGCGTTTTGAAGGGTATATCCACGGACAGACCTGACGGCAATTGAAAGTAATACAGAGTGGCCCCCGAAGCCCAATGATTGCTTGCCTTACTCCTTATGCTCCAAGACTATCGCCATTCTGCCTAATAATTTCAAGTGATGATTATTCTTCGTGCGTCTCGTTCCTTGGGATGGCCCGACTCATTGGACTGGCCGTGCAGATGTAGTCAGCAGTGTCAGCTTACAGCTGGCCGATGTATTCCTTCGCACTCGTACTCCTTCGCTCGATCAAATATCAGAGCAGTACCTTACTTTCTGGGCTCAGTCGGTTCAACAGAATTGTCTTTGGAATATTCGCATTCGTGGTTGTCAGAATTGCATTATTGACTACCCTCAATGATCACCATCCCAGGCGAGAAATTGTCCTTCACCATGTCTTCTACCCCGCCAAAGAAGTACTACAAGGTAGCCGTTTTACTCTTCGAAGGAGTGGACATCCTTGATTTCACTGCCCCTATGGAAGTCTTCACTCATACATCCCACAACCGAAACCCGGATAACCCGGACAGGGTTTTCCAGATCAACACCATTGCTCGGTCACGAACAGTGAACGCCAAGAAGGCCCTCACGGTCCAGACGGACCTCTTGCTTGAGGACGCAATGCAGGGCCTCGCGGATTTCGACATCATGGTTGTCCCTGGTGGGCCACCATCTCTTCTCAATGCGCTCGTCGCGTCCAACCCCCCGGAGGTAGACCTTATTCGCAGCTTTGCCACACTACCTCCCAAGATGCCCGATGAACCGCGAGTACTTTTCTCAATCTGCACCGGAGCGTTTCTAATTGGAGCGGCTGGACTTATGACTGGGGTTTCAGTCACGACTCACCATCGTGCCATTGAGAAACTTCGGGAGTTCTGCATCCGGGTAAATGGAGAGGGGGCTCCTCCTCCTGAGGTGTTGCACAAGCGCTACATAGATGCAGGAGTTCTAAAAGTTGGGTGCGCCAGGCTACTGACGGCCGCAGGAGTGAGCAGCTGCTTGGATGCATCCTTGTATCTCGTTAGTCAGTTGACCTCCCTTGATATGGCGGCATTCATTTCACGCGTGATGGAATATGACTGGAAAGGGCAGCCTTCTGAGTAAGGGGTCTCAGAAGAGGTGATCTAACTTGGTACAAGCTAGCTGAGAGTGCTTTTGGTGAGGGATGGGTTAGATGCGTTCTCGACCCTCCTCTATTGTCTGTTGGAATTCAAAATTTGTCTGAAAATCTTTTTTCAGCCTGTTCTGTAGAGTCAGCCTGAGCCACATTTCTACAGGATCGAACCTAAATCCTGATACAGCCTCTCTCCAGTAAGACAATGAGACCGTGCTCTCGAGAGACAGTCTTTGCGTATCTGTTATTACATGTGGGCACAGCCCGACGCCCTGGCCAAGGGCCTCGCCCTGGATGCTGTGCTCGTAGAGAACGTGGCGAGCGTGTAACCCTACAGACAGTTCCAACAGTTCCACAAATCTGCAGCATATCTGCTGACTGGGTCGTCTTCAGCAGCTGAAGCGTTCAATGTGAATTCGGCCTGACTGTGACCAGACCCCTCAAAGGAGCTTGGCTCCGTATTGGGTGCCCTGAGACGACGCGCACATGGATTTGACTTGAAGGAACTGGCGGGTATCTGCCTAAGCAGCTGCAGGCCTTGTCATCTCCCAAGGCTCTGTGTCAGCTACCTCGTGTTCTCTTTCAAGGCTTCTATCGGATGAAGGTTCAGCTTCACTGCCATGCCCCGGGTACAGAAGGCACGGATACAGGTCAGCCTCCTGTAGATCCTTCTCGCACTGGGATTATTCAGCTATGGACGATGCTGACTGCCAGAACTCAAGCAGAGAGGGTGTGCTCGTAGCGTATGGGAGCATACAGTGAGGTTGCTTGTTAGTCAACAATGTCACAACGGTTGGGATCCTCAGCTCTTTCGACGCCATTGATGATATAGCTGACGAAGATGGATTCTTCTCACTACGCCTTGGCCTGTCTCTCCCCTTCTGGAAAGATATAAAACCTTGCATGCCGACGGATTGAGCTAGGCCGAAGTCACCCTCGGAAGTACACAACATAGTACACAACATACCAACTGAGAAACGAACCTCATCAGTCTTTACATAGAGTATCATTCTTCATTTTTTGTCGATATGATTGCCGTACTGCAGAACCCACTGGACACTGCCGTCTCATATCCGGGGGGGCCACAAGAGAACGACCTACTTGGCTCGTATGGAACTAAAGCCCCCAACGTTGAGACGACTGAAATCGCTGCTTCCTCCTCCTCCTCCGAAGCTGCTGAGGATCTCACTGAGGAGCACCATCGCAATGAGTCTTTTCTGCAGCAGCCGTTGAGCGAAGTTGATCAACACGAGCAGCCTGCCGCAAACGGAAACACGGGGTCCGAGTTGGACATTCCTCCTGTAACCGTCTCCACCCCCGAAAGCAGCGACAATCCGGTTGTTGAAGCAAAGGAGGCAATCCCAGTCACGTTCAAGCACGAGGGCAAAGAGACCAAGGACGACACCTCGTACCTCCTAGCCGAGGCCCTCGAAACCACCAACGGAGAGGAGAACAGTCCCATCTCCGAAGACAAAGCAACAGCAATTGCTGTCTTAAAAGTCATCGAAAGTTATGGGGTGAATTTTGAGAAGACTGGCGAGTCCTGGCAGGGGCTGACCTCGTTCATTCCCACCGTGGTTGAGCAAGTCAAAAAGCGGGAGCCTGTTCGGATGATCCTCCCGGCTTTCCCATTCAAGTCCCCCAATGCTCGAGACAAGGTCTTGGGTGTGATGCCAGACCTTGGAGAGGAGCTGGCGTTATACCATTTGAACAGCCTGTGCGAGAACATTGGAAGAGTCTACGAACCGGGTGCAGATGTATATATCAGCTCGGACGGGCTCGTATACAATGGTAAGTCTCTTGTACTCACTACGGTTTCATCATGCTAACGGAGTGATAGATATCCTGGGAGTACCTGACGAGACTGTCTGGGAATATGGAGAAGCCCTCCGCCGGATGGCCATTGAGAAGGAGCTTCATCATGTCAAATTTATCCGACTGTTTGAGCTTCTCGAACACCCGTGGATCCCTCTGACCAGCGCTGAACAAGCCAAGTCATATTACCTGGCGCATGCCCAATGTCTCCGAAGGGAACTGATGTACCGATTCGAAGACCGCAGCTTCGACGCTGATGCAGCCATCCGCAGTGACAATGATACCTGCCTCACATATCGCGGGTACATCAAGTTCCTGACCAAGGACCTGGCCCCTCAAATGGACACACAGTATACAAGCAAAAAGGCCAGAGCGGCCCATATTGCCCAGATCGCCCGTAGCATGATCGTCCGCGGGAAGATGTTTGCTGCAGCCATCAAGGCCAACCGTGCCGATTACGTCCGTCTCTCCATCCACGAGTCAAACGGAGCAAAGAAACTGTCCATCTCGCTCGTCCCCCAGGTCCGAGGCGCCCTCGGGTACACACCATGGCATTCGTCGATTGCAGTCGGCGCTGACGGCACATTCCGCACCGTTCATGCGGAGGACGTGCGTGAGACGCACGAGCTAGTCTACAAGAACGGCCAGCCATACTACTTCCGCGAGAAGTCCAAGCTCTTCGACTGGGTTGAGGACGGCCTGCGGGTCAAGTTCGAGCACCTCTACCCATGCGGCCTCGTCATCCGGCCCAGCGACATTGATGACTCGCGGCCCCCTCCATCCATCCGCGACCTGCCAATGCACAAAGTCCGCCAGCTGTCCACTGGACTCTCCCCGGTCGTCCTGCGCGGTTTCCGAGAATCCCTCAAAGAAGAGCTCTACGTCCAGAAAGCATCTGAGCTCGGCACCATCCTCCCCTGGAGCTTCGGCATAATCCAGAAGGTGCGCGACGCCGGCCGCACCGACAAGCTCGGCAACAACGTCACCTCCAACGAGGCGATGCCGATGCACTACGACGGCATGTTCAAGTTCGAAGAGGAGACAGATCCCGTCACTGGCGAGGTAAAACGCGTCCAAAAGCCACCAGGCTTCCAGTTCTTCACCTGCCCCGCCACCGCGCCCAAGGGCAGCGGGTACACCCTCTTCGCCAGCTCCCGGCTCTTCTTCCGCTACCTGCCTCTACCGTGGACCACAGAGCGGCTGCAGAAGGTGAATTGGGCCATGGACAACGACGGCTTCTGGGACGCCAAGCTGAAGAATCTGCCCCTAGTGGTGCCCCACCCTGTCAACGGGCTGCCGTGCATGCGCTGGCACCAGCCGTGGGATTCCACCAAGACCAAGTTCTCGACCTGCGCGGTGACTATCGAAAACGATGAGCAGGGTCTCGTCTCAGTGGTTGATGACCTGACGTATGACTACCGCGTCTGTCTGCGGTTTTCGTGGGAGCAGGGCGATCTGCTCGTCAGCGACAATACGGCCATGCTGCATACCCGGACTGGGTACAAGACTGATTGTGATCGGGAGCTATGGAGAATTCACTTTGATTAGTCTTCACTGATCCGTTGGAGCCCTGGATCTGTTTTTTACAGTCAATGGCTTTCTGGTCTATCTTCGTTGATTCTCTTCGTTCCCTTCTCATTGCATCCCAGTTCTTATTGTTTTAAGCAGTCAGGTAGATTGTTCCACATTCCTTAGGTACTTAGAATCAATTTCTGCAAAGGTCTACAGGCACCTTCTCCTTATATCTATTCTCAGAAAGCCAAATAACTTTTGGCGTATAATGGCAACTATTGGAAGGTGAATTGAGTGTCAAATGTAGAATTGCTCTGTGCATGGAGGGAATACAGGATGCACTTAAACAGTAGAGAAGAAATGATCGTCAAAGAAAAGAGTATTTATTTCAAATCCATACAAGAAAGTAATAAGCACTCCGATCCAGTCATCAGCGGCCAGGGCCTTGTCACACCATGTGTGGTCTATACTATATACCTCATCCGGCCAAATTTTCACAAGTAACATCACATAAGCATAGACACATAAGAAGCATAGAATGAGAGGTAAAAATATGTATGACTCAAAGCATCATGGACTGAAAACCGTCCAGCGATGACGACTGGGAAGGATGTAGCGGACAGAACGCAGTCGAAGACGACGTGTTCATCCATTCTCCGGATGTTCCTAGATCAGAGGATTTGGAACTGCGTTCGTGTCTTAAGCAGTGGCATCCTGGATTTTGCAGGTTTAAATTTCCATTCAAGGAGCTTCTGAGGCTTGTGGAGTCTGCCGCGTTTGCTCCTGTGAATGGTGCTGGGGAATATCCATGTCCATGCGGTATCAAGATGATGGCCTTGTGATGCGAGGTTGCGCTACCCAATGTATGCATAATATGCGGTAGGGAGGCCTCTAAAGCAAGACACGGTGGTTAGTCAGTTGTCCGTTGACATCGGGACAGTGGTCTCACCTGTAGCTACATAGTAGTGTTGGCAGTGTGGATATTGTTGGGTGCCTGGGGGGTCAGGATATGGCGGGAAGCTGAATTCATTCGGCGTGTGAAGCCCCGTCATGCTCAAAGATGCGTCTAAGCTGAAAGGACTGAGCTGAGACGAGGAGGGAGAAGAGTTCAAGAGAATAGACGGCGATGAGTTGGCGGAGTCAACCCCGTTGGCGAGACCAAGGTCGAACGGCAGAGGTGACGGTGGGGAGGGTAGAGAGGACGAACCGGGCATCTGGTTGAGTAGGCTACAGCACGAACGACAAAGACTGGAGGAGACGTTCCGTTGGGGGGCATTCGAGATTGCTGGATCTTCCGAAGCAGAAGCCAACGAGCTGCTATCAAAGTCACCTTGCGGCTTGGATTCCATCATCGACGCAGCTGAAGGACTCGCTTGGTCCCATCCATTCAAAGTTGCAACGGCTCTGAGCTCGCTAGCGATAACACGTTCTTGAAGTTTGGCGATCCTGTCCCGGATCTTGCGGCCTATTGACTGGTGAGTAAATGGATGAGGAGAATGGGATTCACAAGACACAGGTTCCACTGACGATGATTTCTCTGGGATAGCCGATTCTGAAGTCTCCTTCGTTCAATAGCGTCTTGCTTCTCGTTTGAGGAGTCATCTTTGGTCTGCTCGTCCTTTGTGGTCTGTGAATGCATCGCTGGCTGCTGATAATGGCCCTTTGACCTTGTATCTTTCGTTTCTTTCGATGAGGCAAGTTTCGAGGCAGGAATTAGCCACGAGGTTTCTATACAGGCCCACCTATGTTGAACAGGCACCGCCCTCTAGACCTGCTGCTCAGAATGAGGAATATTACGCAAGAAGCCTCAGCACTCAGCGATGATCAGCCGCGCCAAGTTTATCATTAAAAGGATCAAGGACTTCCCTGCCGTTACTGCATTCATTTATAGCTGCCTGACAAATATTTAGCTGACGCACCTATTAAGTTTCCAATGTGAGCCGGGCTATGTAGTCGACAAGCCAACACTAGTCATCCTGGAAGTAAGACGCTCCTGGGGTCTTGACTGATGCAAAGTGCTAGGAGCGATCATTGGCTCGGTAGTTTATCTTAATGGCAGACGGGGCGGTTCAGGTGAGGTTTGGCATTACCTCATCCATTCACGGACGAGTCATATTGACCATATTAATATCAGCGGCCAGGGCTACTGATAATAGCAGCCTGTAATGCACTGCAGAGCTAAAGAAGTCAAGGGCCCGCGAGGCCACGCGAGTTCGTGTTTCTCTCGGGCCAATGCAACGTCGTCCCTTGTCATACATCACAGCCGTGACTAGTGCAGTTGCATTGTACCCCATAGGGACTATAGATCTGGGGTCTGACGTTCAACCATTGTAAACTCTGCAAGTATCGACGTCTAAGAACGCGGATGCTCCGATCTAGCCTGGTGGTGGCGCATGAACATCAGGCCAGCCTCCCTCGTCTGTACTCTTGAAGATTGTCGGGAAGATCTTGTTTCCTCATTTCAAAACGGCCGGCTCGAGACCGCAGATCCGACGAAATGGCGACCTTCTCGGCGTGGTCCGAGAAGTCAATGATCCTGTGGTCTTCATTGAGCGATGCATTCTTGATACACGTCCACATGACGGTATGACATACAGAGCACCCCTGGTAAACCATAGATAAGCCTCCTGCAGCTCGCAGGACAGGGATCACTCAGTAAACACGCCACTTGTATCGCAAAGGTCTGATTCTCTCCCAAGGTTGATCGTGTTCCACAGAGAATGGTCGGAGTGAAAGCATTCAATCTGACATCATCTGTTGGATAGTGTCTGGGATATCGTTAGGGGCTTCAAAGGTAACTCATAAAATACCTCGTATACCCAAGGCTCGGCTAAAAAATATTGGTCAAGCTGGAAAATCCAGATCCGTGGCCAGGCAACAGTGCCGCAGTCGAGAGGATTATCAAAAGTACGAGGCCTTGAACAGCCCAAACGGGGCGCCCTACAACAGTTTCTGACAGGATTCACCAGTGTTAAAGGAGATGAACCAATTAGCGCAGCTAGCAGGCAACCTGCCGTCAGCTAACATCCTCGTGTTCGTTCGTTGGCCAGTGGAATACACGAGGCGCGTCAGTAGCTTGATGGAGGGTCCGAAATCAACGGTTTGAAGCATAACCATATTGTTGAAGAAGTGCCTCTGAAGGACATCTTCTCCGAGGAGTCCGTTGCTTTCCGATAGTAAGGCTGGATAAGATGGCGGGGATCAACCCACCATAGATGCAAGTAATCGGTCGAGGCTTGAACAGCCCGGATTACAATCGATCTTGGCAGTGGAACACGAATCTGCGTGAGGGGCACTCGTGTCACCAGCTGATGATGAGAAGCTGATACGAATATGTCTCTAGAAGCCAAGAGCTGAAGGAGAAAGGAGCCTGTCTTGGAATCGTATCCCACCATAGTTCTCGTACCCCGCGATCCTTTCGTCATTAGTAACAAGTTCTAAATGAATTGTAGATGCTGAGTGATGCGTATGAGATGGATTCAAGGGCAGTAGTAGTATGGATGATAGGATGAGTATCTAGTTGATGCTGAGAAGGGTGCAAGGAGGAGTTGTGACAGGACAAAGGGAAGGTTCTTACAGGGGCCTTAAGGCAGCCATATTTGCCTGTGGCACCAATCACTTATCTCTGGGCTGACTTTCTTACGGCCTCAAGTCTCGAGTTCTTCGTCTGCTTTCTTAACCGTCAAATAGTGACTGTTTTCTTCTGAATCAATCGACACTATTCCCAGGCTCTGAACAGTCACTTTAATTATAACTATAAACTCTGACACTACGACAAGACATGCAGGCGATCCTTGAGGCTGTCAGTAATCTGCTTCCGTATCATCTCCTCTCATATGGAGCTCTTCTGGGGACAGAACTCTTTCAGGTGAGAGTGCAGTAACTCCCTCGAGTCCCTTCCGATCATGAATTCGAATTGACACGTCGTCCTCTCAGAGCTTTGTCAACACCAAAGTCTGCTACCAAGCCCTTCCTATGAAAGAGTTCCTCGCTCTCCAGAAACGCATCTTCCCAGCGTATTTTCGTTGTCAGGTGGGATTGGTCGTTTTGACTGCGGTCACTCGGCCGCCTTATAGCATACTCTCTTTCTCGCAACATATATGGGACTCTGTTCCTTTAATTGTGGTGGGTGTCACCGGGGCCCTAAATTGGTTCGTTTTTGGTCCCCGAACCACGAAGACTGCTTTCATTAGGAGGGCGCTTCACGGTAGGCTTCGAGTTCTTATCCATATCTCACTGGATGGTAGCTGACTTTGCAAATAGAAAGTGCCATGAATGAAGATAACTCTAACACGACGGATCCAGCGAAGCTCCAACAGGCAAACAAAGCATTTTCCCGCAATCATGCTATGTCAATCCATCTGAATGCGATTTCCCTTGTTGCAACTGTTTGGTATGGGTTTGCGTTGTCGTCAAGCCTTCTGAAAGGGTTGTAATCGAATGGCTTCCGTAGACTGGTGATCTGTTCAGTCAGACCTCCTATCAGGATCGACTTACCTACGTGGGCGAGGATTTGTATATATATGACTGAAGCATTGATGAACAATCGCAACTCTTACTATATCTGTTGGCCTCGACACTATTACAGTTTGAAAGTCAGCGGGAAGGATAACCCAACTTCTGTGACAATCCATTGTGAAACTAAGTACTGAATCTATCTTTGCCTCAAATAAACAAATGGTAGAGAATCACTCTTGCAGCCGCAGTTCTAGGATAGTCCCCGATTCAGGCCCGCCATCTGGTGTTTTCCAAACCTTCTCCAACACCAACTTGGGACTGACCATCTGGAACAAGTGGTTCCACTGCTCTAAAGTCCTCTCCTTTCCATTCAGAGCAACAAGCATGTAGAGGTCAAGCAGGTTATAGAACCGAGAACTCTCCGGACCCAAGAAGCTAGGAACAATCGCATCGTCAATGAGAATCCGCGACTTTCCCGGCTCCATTGCATCCACGATGTTCGACAGGATTTTCGCACAGCGACTAGGACAGTTAGCTACACCCCTTCTTTCATAAATTGCATCAACTAACCTGTCCGGATGATCATGCAGGATGAACCGCAAGAGATACACATCCGCCCCCTTGACCGGCTGCTCATTGAAGAAATCATGCGGCATGAACTCGATCCGATCTTTGACTGCCTTGGGGACACCTTCTGCCTGGCCAGCCTCTAGCATGGACGCATCGTCTTGCACGACGAAATTCAAGCCAGGGGCCTTCTCTGCGATACGTACACTGACATGGCCCCGGCCGCCTCCAACGTCCACCACCTTTGCGCCCTGCGGAAGAGACTCGAAAGGGAACATATCCTCGGTGAGGGTCTTCATGATCTCACTGCCTGCCATACCGAGGGCAAAGCGTTGGCCGCGAGCGATATCCTCGGTGTAGAAGTAGTCGAAAAGGCCCTTGTTTGCTGCGAGGATTAGCACGGATCGTATGGCGTTGGGGTATACTCACTTTTGAAAGCAAGGCTGAAGGCAGTGTTGTCCGGTTCATCACTTCCTTTCCAATCGGTCTTCTTGAGAGAATCGGTGAAATGCGCAGCCATGCGCAGCCCATCGTCACACCTAGCGGTGTCAGTTCAATCGTCCAATTTACGGACCACGCTACTCACGCATGACTGATGAGCGCTTGCACAGGAGGCGCAAGGAACTGCAACGACACCCCATTATGAATAAACTGCTCCGGTGCAATCTCATCGAAGGTCAATCTCTGCGTGCAAACACGCATTATCCGCTCTGAGGGTTGTCAGCTCCACTTCACACTAGGCTGCGGGCGTCGCATACTCAGAATATCCTTCGAAGCACCGGTCGCCTCTACAATCTGATCGAGAGACGTCGGCTCAGGCCCAGGAGCAATGATGTCGTAGATCCCCATATCCAGAACCGCCCCGACGCACGCGGCATCGAGGAACGCCATATTCTGGAACATGAGCCATTGAACCGGACCCTGGACCAGTGCCATGAGGCGCTCGCAGAGGCGAAGAATCTTTAGCCGGGCCAGCTGCGCGCCTTCATCTTGGATGATTTCCGGAAAGGGGTTGTCTAGGTTGGGTCGTTCGGCGCCGATTGTGTCCAGCCTTCCAATGAACGTTTCTACCGTGCTGGAGATGTTGACGGCGAGCTCGTACAGGTCGTTTGTACGGGTGCTCTTGGGGTCTTGCTGTGTGGACATGGCGTTGGGTTCACGTCGTACGATGAACTATCTTTGTTACAATTCTGATGATATCTTTGGCTACCGGGTTTCTATTGAAGAAGTAAGAACCTAAGTTAACTTTCTTATATGCTCTGGAGGTATATTGACTATCCAACGATTACCTGCAAGTATAGTCAGAGTAGTCATCTCAACTCCTGCTTATTGGGACAATCTCTTCATTGTCAGCGCCATTGCGATTCCACCTGCGGCTGACATGGATTGCTTAGTATAAATCATGCACTAGCATACAAGATGGCGTCCGTATACACCGCGCTGACACACTGGATCAGCTACAGTCAGCATGGTCCTAGTTCGTACTCTGCTGACACAGTGAACAATAAATTTATCGACAAATGACATATCTACAAATCTGATATGCACACCACACCTGAAAAACAGTAACAATCATCCGTGGAGTCCAACCTCATTCCAAAACCAACCAACCAACTCAACCCATCAAAATCTCGGCGTAAACTGCAGCTCCCTTTCAAACTAGTCAGCTACACCCCCCAAACAACCATGTAAAGACAATAACTCACCTCCGAAACTGCATCGCCCCAGCCGTCAACATCCCACCAACAATCAACTTCGGAATCCCCGGCGGGAAAATCGCACGTTCCTTCGGCTCCAGTCCTCGAAGAAGATACACAGCCGTCCACAAATGCCCATAGACCTTGACATCAGCCTTTCTTCTCTCCTCCTGCTTCTTCTCCAGACCGCGAATAGTCTCGATGGGCACCTTGCGGCCTAGCTGGTTGACGAGGTCCTCTTCGAGATCGTACTGCTTGTCAGTTAGCTCGTGCAGTTCTGCAAAAGCTGCTGCTATTTCCGTAGAGAGGAGCTCATTCTGCTCGGCGGCATTGGCTAAATGCGCCTCCAGCGCGATGATTTTCTGGTACAAGGCATCGTGTGCGTCCTTTTGCTGAAGGAAGCGCGGGTCGTATTCTGCGAACACGGGGAACCAGATCTCGTCGACGGAGGTGAGTTGGTCGCGGAGGACGTGGAGGGTGTACTTCGCGTAGGTGGTAAAGGCGTCGATGTTTGCTGGTTGAACTGTGGTTGCGTGCTCTGCGCAGGCTTTGAGGTTGCGGCGGATGACGTTGTGGATGGCGAAGAGGGCGAGGCTGGAGGAGACTATCTTTCACTCAGTAACTTGTTTGTTTCGTAGTGATGGAGGCTAGACTACCGTGGGGATCTTTGAGATCGAGGTCCTCTGCCGAGAGACGGTCTTTGTGCATGTGTAGAGCTTCGGTTGCCATGTTGCTAGACTTAGATTTGGTATTGGAGCGATATGTCTTTGTTTAGGGGTTGCTCTTCGGTCAGCTTTTGAGGTCATATATGAATATAAGACATACTACGCTATGACTTAGTAGCTGTTGAGATGACATCAGCTCGGATTTGCTGACTTGGGATGCATAAGCTACTACACTCATCACTGAGTACGATCAGCCAGGCGAGTGTTAGGTCATGGCTTGTACGCGAGAATGCCATTTACCAAAATCGTGCATACAAGAGACAGACGACCGCCATCACCCATCTATCCACCAGCCATTCACACTACCCAGTCAAAGACACCAAAACAAAGATGATACTCTACTACCTCGCCTCAATCCCCCTCACCATCATCCTCTACCTGGCATGGTACCTCCACGTCCCGTGGGACCTGCCCTCACTCCCCCGAATCCCCTTCTATGTCTCCATCCTGGGCCTCTGGAGCTCAATGGGCCAAGACGAGATCTACGAGCGCTGGCTGCGCAAACCCCTCGAAGCCCACGGCGCCGTCCTAATCTGGTTCGCCGGCCGATGGAGCATCCTCGTCACGCGCCCGGACCTGCTAACAGACATGTTCCGCAACGAGGACCTGTACGCAAAAGCGGGGAGCCAGAAGAAGATCCCCTGGTCGGTGATCGCGACGCTGGTGGGCGACAACATCATCAACTCGCACGGCGACACCTGGAAGCTGTACACGGGGATCATGAAGCCCGGGCTGCAGAAGAAGAACTTTGACACTGCGCCGCTGCTGCTCAAGTCGCGGCGGTTCGTGGATGAGATTCTCGCGGAGCAGGGCGCTGCCGGTCGTGGCAGGGGTATTCTGGTGAACACGTATGTCCAGCAGTGGGCGGTGGATGTCATGGGGATGAGCTTTTTGGATCTGGACCTGCGGAGCCTGGAGAAGCCGCACGGTGCGGTGCGTCTGGAGGCCATCCAGTCTGTGATCAAGCTGATGCTGTTCCGGCCGCTGTTCTTTAATTTCCCTGATCTGGACCAGTTCGCGTGGCTGATCAAGTCACGGCAGCGCGCGTATCAGATCATGCACGAGTTCGGGGATACACTCATGGCGACGGTGCTGGGGCGCATCGACAGCGACCGCGAGAAGGGCGTCAAGCCCGCCGAGGAGATGGTCGTGCATATGCTGGTCGACGCTTACCGCGACGGCAGACTCACCGAGAAGCAGTTCAAGGATAATCTCAAGATTGTGTTTCTGACGGCGCACGAGAACGCCCAGCAGCTGGTTAACTCTATGTTTTGGGAGATTGGCAAGAATACCGTATGCCCTTTTTCCCCTTTCCCTTTTCCCTTTTCCCATCTTAAACACCTTCCTTGCCAACGACAGCTGACCTGGCAATATGATTGAAGGAAGTCCAAACCCACCTCCGCGCTGAAATCCTCTCCACAAACACCCCAACTCCGACCTCGGACGTTGTCAATGCCCTTCCCTATCTCACAGCCGTCGTCTATGAGCTTCTCCGCCTCTACCCTCCCGTCTCACAGCTCATCAATCGCGTCACGGTCCGCCCGGCGATGCTCGGTAACGAGATCCCCATTCCGGCAGGCACCTTTGTCGGTTGGAATGCGTACGGGGTACACGTCAACCCGGGGATCTGGGGCCCTGACGCAAACGAATTCAAGCCGGAGCGGTGGGGCCGGACGGTGGGTGAGATGCATGCGCGGTTTCGCCGGGAGACGGTGCGCGGTACGTATATACCCTTCAATGCGCATTCGAGGAAGTGCCTCGGGCAGGGATTTGTGTTGTTGCAGATGAAGATTCTGCTGTTTGAGGTGCTGAGACGGATCGAATGGACGGTGGATCCGGGGTATCGGTTGAAGATGACGCCGGTAAGTCTCTTGACACCAGGAGGATGCAGAGTACTGATGCATGACAGGGCGGGATTCTGGCGCCTTTGGGATGCCGGGTGATTCTGAGTGAGCTCAAAGAGAGTGAGACGGAGCAAAGGAGCTGATAGACACAAGCATCAAGGTGAAAGCATAGATTAGGTATAAAATAAGATGATATACAAACATCCGCATACTGCTAGCTGAAACCATGGTATCGTAACGCATCAATTTTCCTCTCATCACACGCTCTGTCGAGGTCCCGTCAACGCAAACAACACCAACGGCTTGGTGCTGAAAGCCCCATTGTAATTGACTCCACCAACTTCCGTCTTGTAATTCTTATCCGCGAGCACAAAGTCCACGTCCTTCATGATCGTGACCAGGATCATAAATGACCATTCCCAGGCGTAGCGCTTGCCAAAGCACTCACGCTTGCCGTTGCCGAAACCCTTCTTCACACCGGACGGAAGCCGGTCATACTTCTCGCCGACCATGCGCTCGGGCTTGAACGCATCCGGATCCTCAAAGACCTCCGGATCGCGGTTGACGGCCGCCAGCAGCGCAATGAGCGGCTGCTTATTGGGGACCTGGTACTCGCCGCCTGCGAGGAGGACGGGCTGCTCCAGATCTGGAATGGGCTCGATGTTGAAGCCCGGCGCGGTCGCCGACAGGCGCAGCGATTCACGCAGGATGGCTTCGCAGTAAGGCAGGCGGGCGAGATGCTCGTGCTCGAGCTGGGCTGTCGGGCCGCCGACCACCGCATCGATCTCCTCGCGGGCACGGGTGATTTCGTGCGGGTTCTTCATGAGATAATACAACGCAAACGAGACAAGGTTGGCGGTCGTGGCGCTTCCAATGAAGATGTTGATGATTTCATCCAGATGCTGGCTCTCCGTGAGGGCTTTGCCGGTCTGGGGGTCCGTACCGTGCATAATGGCATAAAGCATGTCCTTCTTCTCGGTCTGAGCGGCGCGACGCTTAGCGACGATCTCGGCGGCGTAGTCGCGCATCGTCTTGATGTAGCTGTCGAAGCGACGCTGGTAGATGAGCCATTTCAATACCTTGGGGCGGGTAGGGCGACGCAGGGCTTCGAACGTGGCAGCCTCCATGGCCTGGAGGACCGAAAGCTCTGGTCCCTCGAGGCAGTGGATCCGCTGGTCAAAGAAGCAGAGCATGTTGGCGGCATGGTTCAGACGGTCCATATCATTGCTGACGTTGATCCGCTGCCGGGGGCCCGCAGTCCATTTTTTGACCAGATCTGTGGCGGTCTCGCGCATTCCAGCAAAAGCGTCGATCACGGCCTCTGGAGTCACCAAAGGGGCCATGATACGGTGGGCGATACCCCAGCTTTCCTCATCGTGGTACGCGGTAAACAGACTGTCGTGGACCGCCTCGCGGATTTCCTCAATGGGGCCGGTCACACATTTGCGAAACCGTTTCTCATCGCAAATCTCCTCGAGCAGCTTTGCACTGGTGATGAAGACAATGTCATGGCCAAGAATAGTGATTTTGAAAATTGGGTCTGTTGAAGAAAAGGGTTAGTAGTGTTCGTGGTGATTGCTGCCAACTGGCAGCCGGTAAATGCACAGGAAACACACAAAAATTCTTATTATTCACCGCTAGTTTATTGAAAGAACCCCAGGTATTGCCAGGACTAATAGAAAACAGATTTCCCAGGATCGGAAGACCTGACGGGTGAGGAATTGGAGTCGGCATATTGGTCGTCTGGTGTATCACTCACACAAAAACAATTCCCAAACAAAGCTGAAAGGGAACGTGAACCATGCAGGAAGGGAACACTGCGATTTAAATCACTGCACTTCCCCCAGAGGCCTATGACGGCAGATTCCTTTGCACCTGCTAGCTTGTTTGTGTAACACATCCCTAGCTGAGCTCACCCTGCATAGCTGCATCACAACTCAAGCGGTGATTGGCCTTTTCAGTTGTGAATGCAGATCTGGATCGCGATGATCCTACATAGTGAGAGGGCTCTGCCGCTTTCAATGCCCTTGGAGACTCCACTACGTCCTCTCCGAGACTCCTACTGGATGGACTCGTCTGCTGCACGGATCATGGTTCGTCACGGGCGCTGGCTCCTCGCTTTTGGAGTAGCCATTCAGAATGGACGGATTGTCATAGCGGACTGGCGTGTTTGACAAAGTGACATCGAAGAGACAGCGAGGAGAAGCAAGGGGAAAGTCGATGGCTGGGCTGTCAGCTTTAGAGGTATGACTTTATCATCTTTATCAAATATGGAGATCTTTTAAGATCATATCCGACAAAATGGAGATTGACACTTTGACAGCGATGACTTGATGGATAACCACGGTTCTGTTGAAGATAAAGTCGATGGAGTCCAGAGGGGGTCAATGAAGGAACCGACTGCCGCTACGTGTCACTAGTCTACCAAGTAATGCCTCAGGTGCATATTTAGCGTGTCCACCGCGGGAGACATCTCCATGCTCCTGTTGTCTGCAAGAAAAGAAAAACTGGGCGAGAAAGAATCTATTTGGTATCATCAAGAGAAAGAAAATGGCTCCAATACAATCAGTGGTCATTCTCGTACGCCAAAACTCCGTCTTGCTATGTTTCCCAGTTCGGTAAGCGCTTCAGTATCCAAAGAACCAAAATGGTCAAAATGAGTTGGCAGCGGTAAAGTCAAACATTCGCTGACTCTCCAACAACACAAATGATTCGTATCGCAGACCTCGTTCAGCTTGGTGCGGGTCGGAGCTCTTCGTGATGGTGCTGTTCCACACGCTCTCGTACCCGTCGAAGAGCTGACGCCAATAACACGCCTCCGCAGCTTTGGTCAAGTATCGTTCGCGAAATGTCTTGACGCTATTGTTGGCAATGTGGTGCGCGACGCTGGTGTCCCGCATGAGCGGCTCCAGTTTGGCGGCCAAATCGCTAAAATCGCGCTCCACTTCCACATAGTTCTGGTTCGGTCCATCGGCCGTAAGGAGATAATGATGATGCTGTATGTATTGTAGTTTATGTGCCACGATGACGGACTTGCAGGCTTGGCGGTATTTCAGGGAAGCCGAGTATGAGCGACCTGGAGCCGTAATCAGGTTATCATCCAAATTCGAAAAAAGGATCAAGAAGACTTACCCTCCACGTGCGCGATAAACATATACTGACAGTGATCCTCCATACTGAGAACATTGGTCCGATCCGGCCAGCTGACTTGCTTGACATCGCCCCACGGCTGGTCGCGCGCGGCTTCGATCAAGGCCCGTCGCAGCTTGGGTGCAAAACTCGGCTTACCACGCCAAACCAGCTGCTGCTTCTTCGCTTCCCACGGAATGTCGGCACGCTGGATTCTCGCGACCACTTGGTCAAACGGTCCGATCGCATTATCTGGATTGTCCCAGGCCCAGTAGCCAAAGTCAGGCATCAGCCAAACCGCCTCCTCGTTCGCCGCGCGAGCCAGGACCCAAACCGGATGCTCAGCGCTAGTCACATCTTCCACCTTATCCTCCACCGAGAAGACGAACTCGATGTCGCGACGGGTACTCCGTTGGGAATCGGCGACCAGCGCACGATGAATAGCACTGAGCACGGCCAGGATCTTTCGTCGGTGGTCCTCGCCCTTTGAATGGGCTGCGACAACATACAGCTCCCCGCGGAGAATGGCCGCTCTTGCCATGCCGGGCTCCAGGCTAATCCGATCGAGGTCCTCTGCGGCCAGTGCGCCGTGCGAGCGCCAGTAAGTCACCGCGCGAAAGACATCTTCGTACAGACCCGGGAAAGCAGCATCGCACTGCTGCCGACTGAGGCCCTCATTGTTCCCATCCCGCTCGTACTCGAATACCCATTTCGCTGATGGAGTCAACTGTGTGCTCAAGCTGGGTTTGGAGCACGACAGACAGCTGGCGCATTGGAAGCTGGTCGAGGTCTCGCAGGCGCAGTGACCGGCGGGGATCAATTGCGTGAGGAGGGGATGTATATAATCTCTGTCTGTATTCATGCCGTACCACATGGCTACAATAAAGCCAACGCTCAGAGCACCGATGACGTAAAACACGCAGAGGAGAACCCCCTGCCGCGGACGCAGGAGAGAACAACTCGGGAGCACCATCGCCGATGGGAGCAGGACGAACTATTCAATTCAGAGGGCGGGTTTCATTGTAGGTTTGCGGGTCGCCAGTCGCAAGTCACAATCGCAGCAGGCAGAAGAGGACAAAAAGCGAGGGGAAAGAGGTTCTCAAATGAGGAAAGAGGCAGCACCAGACTCGCTGGGGGTTTCTGTCTGGGGCGCCGCCTTTGGGGCTAACAAAAGGGGACTTTGGCCCCATGCTAATCCGCAGCCCAGAATTATTAGCGAAGGCCATTGCCATTATTTTGGCCCTATGGGTCTCATAACGCAGCCTCAATGGAGAGTTGGAGACCCTGACGCCTCGCTTTGGCCTCTTGGCCACTTAGGGGTCTGAATTCGATGATGAAACAGCCACCGCAGGCACAATAATCTTTCCATGAGAGTACTGATGGACAAGCTTTCGTGGGTCATCAGTTGCTGGTTATGGTTCTCAGTGGTTGAATGGACGACGGTCGACTCCATCCATCCAAAATGTTATTTGTTTCTCGACCATTCAGAGCATCGCACAGGGGCCTAAAGTGAACAAGGTGCGTACGTAAACGCCAAGGTTAGTGTCCACTATCAAACGTTGTGGCGTTGGAGTTGTTGGACTCGTTCTCACTGTTGGATCGAACTTGCAGAAAAGAAATGGCTCTTCGCTTGAACACTGAAGAGGCTGTAGGCAGACTGCAATCCAAAACTGATCATATTAGCTCTACGTGGACAATGAATAATGATTCCTGGAATATCATACCATCACAGCTTTCATAGATAGTTGATTCGTCTAAACTGAGACACGCAGAATAGCCAAGCTGCGGTGGAGTCAGACTGTTGATCCTGCGGTGATCGCAATTTGCGGGTGACAGTAAGGCTGGTGCCTGTCAGTCTACAAAAATTTGGACTACATCAAGCGTCTTAGAACTCTTATCAAAGCATTACCCTATATTTTTAACTGAGATAGTTCTCTGTTATTGTTGTGTTAATTCACAACAATACTTCTCTAGATTGTAGGTAAAAGAGGCAGAGGAAAAGTGCCCGAGAGGCTGAAACTGAAACAATAATGCGGCGGCTCGTCCCGTCAACATTTAATAGGAGCCTACTGAAAACTACTGCATAGGATCCTGATTCATAACCAGTGTGATACAAGGAATGTGGAAATGTACGTGTCTCAGGCCTAGACTTCAAAGTCCAGTAAAGGAGTGACGCTGGTCGATATAAATGATCTCGATGAGACGGCTGCGGACATGACTCTATTGGTGATGGTAATTCTAGAGAGAAGATACCAAGATAGAGAGAAGCTGGCATGTACAACCAGCACTACAAGAAATGGAAATAGGAATGTCGCGTCAATCTCCATCAAGCAATCTAATGACCAATGGAACCAAAAGGAAACCTTGGGTATATCCATCAAAACGCCCAGTTGCAATGCACCCAAACACATCCCACCATTTATCAATCATGGTCAAGCATGATCACGAACGGGCTCTGGACCCTCGACTACGAGCACCTGCCGGCCCAGGGGTCTCAGTGGCCTCAGTGTCGGGACTGAAATCAAGTCGTCTTCTTCCTCGCCCGCCGCGAACCCGACTCATTGCATGTCGCAGTAGCCCATCTGCCTCGTCGTCTAGCTCCATCTCCACCTTTTGTTCCAATGTCTCCGTTGCAGGGCCCGTGGGCGGGATACTAGCTTGAGGGACTTCATCAGTCCATTCTTCCTCCGTCATGCCACGCCGCCTTGATGCCTTTCCCTTGCCCTTGTCGCGCGAACGAGTCGAACTGCGGCTGGTGGTCACTCGCTCAAGATCCTCTGGTGGTGCAGACTCTCCCTCATGACCCTCCAGAGCCCAGATCTCCAAAGCGCGGGAGAGAAGAGTGCCAGCGATACCCGCGCCGCCAGCCGCATCCCCGCCTCCGCTCGCCCCAAGGACGCGAACGGCTTCATGAAGAGCTGTTACCGCCTCCATGGTCCGTCCAAGTTCCAGCAGAACAAGGCCACGCGAAGTATGAAGTGATCCGATCAAGCCACGGTCTTCGTAGCCCCCAACACCCGAGGACGCGACACCCGACGCGCTGCTGCCAGTGCCGCCTAAAAATGGACCGTAGGCGACGCCCGCTCCGCCCGCACCGATTCGAAGGCATTCGTCGAACTCAGCAAGCGCCTCGGCTAGTCGTCCGATACGGCGCAGTGCGTGACCTAAATTCGCTCGTGTAGCCACCCAGGCACCCGGCTCACAATGAAGTGCCGTCGCTAAAACCAGCGATTGATTGAATAGCTCTACAGCGCCCTCGAGATGGTTCTGGTGGTAGAGTACCACACCGAGTTCATTCAGAACTAGAGGGTCACCGCCATGGGCGTCGCCGGAAGGATTAGCGGGAATGGATGGCACCGTGCCGGCCGCCGCACCCGTGGACATTGCGTAGGCTGCAGACAGGTACTCATGCGCCAAGGACATGTTGTTCAGAGCCAAATGCTGCATACCAAGGAACAGTTGCGGTAAATGGCTGCCTTGAAACAGCCGAGCGGCTGTGCTGTAAGCGGCTATAGCTTGATCATGCTCTCCCTCAGCCGCAAAGGTATGCGCAAACCCTATCCACGCGGGTGCAGAGTGTGGATCCAGCAAGGATGCTTTCGAGAAGAACCGCCGTGCTTCGGCAATCTTTGACACAGATAGGTAGTAGACGCCAATCGCAAGGTACGTGTACGACTCTTCTGGCGCATGGTCGGCCAGCGTGTGAGCGAGTAGGAAGAGCGCGTTTGTCGCGCCTGTTTCGTATAGACAGGCCAGATGCAAAGGGTAAACCGCCGGAGGATGCCCGAGGTGACTTAGAGCCGGTACATTGGGTGTGGTCGTCGCCTCCGTGGCCAAGATAGAGGATGTGAGCTCAAGCGCCTCCGCAAACCGGCACTGGGTGTAAAGAGCTTCGGCCCGAGAAAGAAGAATATCAGGGTTCTCCGCAAGGTTGTAGTGCGTGGACAGGGTCTCGGTCGCGTCGGACAGGATGGCAGGCGACGAGTACTTCGACAGTCGGGTTGTGTAGAGCATCTTGGTGAAATGAGCCGCCTCCTGTGCGACAGACGGATCAGGAGAGGATACGGCATCAAAGTCTAGAGATTCCAAAAACTCGAGCTCTTCAGCCGGCGACATGAGCGAATTCTTCATCAACTGGTCAAAAGCCTCAAAGCACTGTACGTCAATGCGTACCGCGTCCTTGTAACAGTCACGGGCGCGATCAAAGGCATTCTGCTTCGCAAAACAGAGGCCCCGCAGGTAGCACATCGCCGCCTCAAACCGAATGTTATTCGCATCCTCCCTTTCCCTCTCCTCGTTGCGGTCAATCCGCGATGCTGTAGTCTTGCCGTTGCGCAGAGTGAGGTGCTGCAGCTTGCGACGGCTGTTGCTGCTGCGGATCAGATGGGTTGGGTTATGGTCGCCAAGCACTGACAAAGCCTGTTCAAACTGATTCTGTTTTATATAGCAATGGCCGGCGAGATAGCGGCAAGCGGTACTTCGAGAGATGAGATCTTTTCGAGAGAGGAGGGCCAAGGCGCGCGTGTAGTTGTTGTTAGAGAAATGGACTTGGGCGAGCCAGAACGCATCGGAGTCGCTGTCTTGAGAGCACGTTAGTCTATTACTCTTCCCAAAATCAGTTCAAGTCGACTCACTCGTCAATGCGAGCACTTTGTCGCCGATGTAAATGGCAGCATCGTGTTGGCCTCGATTCAGCGCATCCTGGCGCCAGGAGCGCAGGAACTTTTCCATGACCAAGCACCAATCGTAGACCAGAGTCAGTCGAGACACGAGAGTACTGAGAACCACCGCGAGGGCAGAAGCACATGGAGGGTGATCAAGAGCGTTCAGTTGTACTCGGCGGAGACAGTGGCCAACGCTGTGGAATCGGGCAACTTGATTTCAAGACGCAGACAAGTCTCTGCAATTCGTGATAGGTATGAATTGCGCTCCAACTATATTCTAATGGGAGAAAGCAGGAACAATGTGCAGTGCTGGCCGCTGGAGCAATCTTTGTGCATTACCATCATTGATGATCTTCTGTTGATCCAAACGCGTCAAAATGGCACGTGCATCCTGCCTGATCGGGTAATTTGTATCCTTAACACTTCCTACAGTCTCTACAGTTTAGTATAGGATGCGCATTAACTCTCTAGCTACATGATAATCAGAGAACAACGGAAGAGTTCTTGACTTATGAGTATGACTGCAGTTCCCCTATGTCTACTGTGTCTGGATCTCTAGGCAGATCATATACATGCACAATCTTATTTATGCTCCCCGATGATTAATCATATCATGTGACTTGTATGCTTATCGCCGCTTTGTCGCCTCCAGCATTTATCTCTCATCCTAACTTGAACATTCAAGCCTGCATCTGCCGATCAGCCACCTTGCCTTCTGTCTGAGGCACTTTGACAGCCTCACCCTCAAATATCTCCTACAACGCAGTCGCGATATTAGGTTAGCACCACAGCGCAAACATGTCTGAACGAAAAGTGCTCAGGTAAGTCTAAGCAACAAGGCAAAAATGAACCCAGAAACCAGCTAACATCGCATAGCAAATACTACCCTCCCGACTTCGACCCGTCGGCGATCGGCAGGACGCCAAAGCATCTGAGACAGACGGGTCCCAAGGTCATCACCGTCCGTCTCATGGCGCCCTTCTCCATGAAATGCACTCACTGCGGTACGTCCTCCTCTTCGTTCGTCGCATACAGCTAATACTAACTGATGATCCCTACAGGCGAATACATCTACAAAGGCCGGAAATTCAACGCGCGCAAAGAAACCACCGACCAGAAATACCTCAACATCCCCATCTACCGCTTCTACATCCGCTGCACGCGCTGCAGCGGCGAGATCACCTTCCTGACGGACCCCAAGGCAATGGACTACAAGGCGGAAAAGGGCGCAAAGCGCAACTTCGAGCCATGGCGGGACGCCAAGAACGATATCGAGGAGACGGAGCAGGAAACGCTGGACCGGCTGGAACGCGAGGAGAACGAGGAACAGGAGCGGTTGGAGCGGGATAAGATGGCTGAGTTGGAGGAGAAGATGCTCGATTCGAAGCGTGAGATGGCGATCGCGGATGCTCTGGATGAGATCCGGACGCGGAATGCGCGGATCGAGCGAAATGAGACACTCAGTGGTGATGTGGCGTTGACTCATGTTCGGAATGAGGTGGATGAGGCGCGGCTGAGGGAGGAGAAGGAAATCGAGGAGGCTGCCCGGAGGGCATTCACGACGGAGACGGGCGAGAAGGTGAAGAGACTTGTGGAAGATGATACAATCAGTGGGACGACTCCGAGCTCGAGTCAGACAGAAACACCCCCTCCGCCCTCATTCGCTAGGGTTAAGAAGCCCAAGAAGCCTCTGATGAATGGTTTAGGCATCAAGAAGAAGCCCAAGCCGTCTCTGGTATAACTGTATATATGCGCCGATTTCTCTGAGGAGCAGTTGGAGGTTGCTGGTCTTTGGCGTTTCGGTTTACGGCTATGCATATCATGGGATCCTCAGCACAGTACCTTGTACATACCAATTATGATACATCTATTTCAATTGAACCTATTTCAAAACACATTAAGAAAAAGTGGCTGCCGATGCAGTGCCCTGTAAAGTTCAAAGAAGAACTGCAGACAAACGTGCGAAAACGGAATGTGATATCATACGCATATCCTCAAGGAATCAAATGTGTCCCAGGGCGCCACGCTAGAATAAAAGCTAGTAAAAAAATCCAAGTCCAAGTATGCCCTTCAACTTTTTCCCAAATTCCTGAGACCTCCTCCGCGAACCAGATGCCACCCGCCTGAACCGAGTCAAACAAACGCCAGGTAAAAGAGTACACGATAGAACATGGACGAAGCAGAAACCAGTCGACGTACGACTAGAGGTACGGCATCCAGAGTGCATCACAAGATGCCAGGTGCTGAGGATTCACTGCCTTGGAGATCAGGTCGATGGTGGTTTGGTTGGCGGGCAAATTGCCCTCTGGCGGGCTGGCCAGGCTAACAGCCCGGTTGACAATGATATCACTGTTGTTGTACACCAGGTCACGAAGCTGTTGCACTGGAAGTACACCGCGATGTTGCGCTGTGGCCCAGAACATCATCTCGTCACGAACGAAGATGCTCAGTTGCTGCTCGAGCTCATGCCGCGGTTCGGTGAGGCAGCGAGCGATCGCCATCAAAGCGCAAGCGAAGAGACCTTCAGTTGCGATCGGTCCCATCAGTGTCTGGATATTAGGCGTGAAACGGAACGGCACCTGTTCCGGGTTGTAGAAGAAAGCCTTTGCAGGGTTAATCGCTGGTATCAGCTCCGTGCCCCAGATGTCACCTGTAGATCTGGAGATCATTATCTTGTTGGGATACCGGTTGCCCATATGCATCACATAGGTCATAAATGCGATAGCCGCGTATTGATAGGAGAATTGGCGACGGAACAGCCAGAAATTTGCAAAGTTGGGATACGTCTTCTGGAAGTAGTCCTTCACAACCGTACTGGGCACCCATTTCTCCTGAATGGCCGTGAGAATCTCCGTCCGAAGAACCTGCTGCTGGTCAGGGGTGCGCTGGGATATGTTAGCTCGTTCCACCATGAAAAAATCAGTTTGACGTACGTTTTGCTTCGTCTCTGCCAATGACCGCATTTTCTCCATAGTAAACATAACAGGTTCATCCTTGCTGGTTCCCACTCGGCGGCAATAGTCCTCAAATATGCCCTGCATAGAAATGTATGAAGGATCATCGCGTACCAAGCGAATGTGCGGCGCGAGGGGAACCATGAGCGGGAGATGGAAATAAAGGTTACGGCGCCGGCTTTCCTTGCGTTTGCCAAGAAGCCCGTTGAAGATACGGAAGAGCTGCAGGATGCGCTCTTCTCGTCTACAATGCCGAGCTGCGGGATGTTGAACGGCGAACGGATGCACGCTACCGTCATGGCCACGAATCTTGAGCCGACGATGACAAACGCCAATACCCCGGACAAGATCAATATCTGGCAGGAACCTGTCGATGCGCACGAAATCCTGGTTCTTGTCCTTGTGCAGCAGATATTGTCCCGGCACCTCGACTTCATCAAATTTCAAGAAGCGGAACTCGCTCAGATGCGGCGAATACGTCTCCAAAAATTGGTACTGGCCGCGGCGATCCAGCTTCTCCTCGAACTTGTCACGCCAGCGACGCAGCTTATGGATGTATTCGTACATGGTTGGCTTCTTGACGACGAAATCGGCTTCGAATGACTTGCGAATATGTGCGGGGAGGATCGTTTCTGCGAAGCGTGTGATATTGGCTTCGGTGGCGGCAGGTAGTTTAAAGTCCTGGGCGTATGAACCGGGCATGCGACCCACGTAGGCCAATCCATCGTTAAGCAAGGCGACAATGAGACGATAGGCATCCTCGTCAGGGGGGCACTTGAAGTTCTTGTGAATCTGGTCGACCATTGTCTCCATCGACAGTGCAAGCAACGGGAAGGCAGTCTTCAGGCCGGACATGATTTCGTCCGAATACTCCCAGGGTTTCTTAAGAGGCTCCTTTTCTGGCTCTGTGGTAGCAGTCTGGGCCTGTTGCGGCACGCCGTTCTGCCCAGGCACTTGCAAATGAGCCTGTTGTTGATTCTGAGGTTGCTGCATTTGTCCTTGCCCTGAACCTTGGGGTTGTCCAGGAGCTGCACCGGAGGGTTGACCCTGTCCTTGGGGCTGAGGTTGGCCTTGAGCGGGTGATTGCTGGGCCTTGATCTGGCCCTGACCTGGACTCTGGCCTTGGGGCAAACCTTGTTGCTGGCCTTGGGTTTGACCTTGAGATGGTTGGCTAGTCTGACCCTGAGCAGGAGTATTTGTAATAGCAGGTTGACTACCCTGTGCAGGAGAACTGTCGGCCGTCGCTGGAGAAGGCTTGGTGTGGGGCGACGCCTGCTGCTGCCTAGCACGATTCAACTTCTCCTGCTTCTGGTCATGCTGTTTCTTGATACTGAGCATATCCTCCCGGTTCGTACGGAGCAGGAAGAAGAGCGCCTGAGGGTACAACTTCGCTATCTTCACCAAGACTGCCTTGCAAAGGCGTGCTTCGCGGTGTGACAGGCTCGTCAGAAGCTGCGGTATGAAGGTGATCCAGTACCAAACAGGGGTGTCTCCCTTGAAGTTCTCGAAGGCTCCAGCAATTCGTCCCTCTTCATTGTCCAAGCTGAGAAGCCAGAGAATACGGCTGAGAAGTTTTCTAGACTTGGCATTCTTGTAAAGGCCGGCAGCCTCAAGGTAACAGCTAACCGCATTGCTGGCCAGTTCATAGTCCGATGGATCGGCCTTGAAGCGTTGATCACTGTACTGACCCCATTCAGACCAGGCCTTTGCGAGTCTCAAGTCGTAGTACAAAGCGACTCCAAATGCCTCATTGGCCTCATTGACATGGTTGAGCTTGGCCAGGAACATGCCTTTGAGGGTGTAGAACTCTGCCTTCTGTTGTGCGCCGAAGTAGTTGAGATTTGTGTTGTTGATTACATCCAATCCACTGTTGAGTTCCTTGGGGTTTTGATAATGACATTTTGCCTGTTCTCGCAGCTTCAGGAAAGCCTCTTGGATTTCAATGTTCGGTAGCGTGTAAATCCGGCTGAGCTGGTTGATACAGACTTCGGGCATTTGGTGCTTTCGAGCAACATGGGCGAACCTGTTGATGATCCATGCTGTCTCGTGGTAGCCACGATAGGCGTAGGAATTGCTCGCCACATTGTTCGTCTGTGGGGGCAGTAGACTTAGGTACGTCGCGTTAATGAGCTGGAAAATATGCTGGCGCCAGGTGACAAGATCCTGCCAGGCGTTAATATCGTCCCATAGATTGGGAAGACGATCTCGCCATGTTCCAAGCAGCAGCTTCAACTCAGCGGACTTGGTATCCAGGTTTCGTTCATTAGTTTGGGACAAGCTTGCACAGATATGGCTGGCATCATGAAGCTCAACGAGAAGTTGGAAATGCTGCAATATCGGAATATGGGCATTTGTAATATTCTTCGGCAGCTGGAGCCATTTGCGAATGGATAACTGGATCGACTCATCACACACGCCGTTGAAGTCTTGCAAATTCTCTTTCTTGAGATGGAACTGCAAAAGCGACATGAAAGCTTGGAAGAAAGTCCGCCTGGGCGTAGGCGCATCGGACACAGATTTGATGAGCGATTCGATCTGCTCCCGGTTGCCTTCGCTTTGCCAGTTCTCGATGTTCCTCCAGGCAGCCTCCAAGAGAAGATCATTAAGATTCTCGTGCTTGGCAAAGTCGCTCAGAATCTCCCACTGCTGCAACTTCTGGGCGCAAATCAACCAGTGATCTTCCCACAGATAGTATTCGCCTTGCGAAAATGGCATTGCACCGGACCGTGCCTTGATCTGAGCATTTTCGTAAAGCTGCTGGGCCTTATCCCACATTCCCTGCTGTTCATATGAGAGGGCAGCGTTGGTTTCAACGAACTTGCATCGACGCCGCCAGGTACCATAGAAGAAGTCATCTTCTTGTAGACCCGCATATACTTCTACCAACGCATCCAGGTTACTCTCACGTACAGTCGGGGTATCAATGATTGGACTGATTGCGGTTTCCTCCAGATAGCTGGCAGCCGTGTACCACGCGTCATAAGTCCGACTGAGGTACTTCATCACATGAGGAGGGACTTTGAATCGAGGCTTGGACCTGACGGCACCTTCAAGCAGAGCTTGCACAACATTTGGCCTCTTGTCCAGCTGTCTTTGATGGTATTCGCGCGTGATGAGTGTCACCATGCCCTTCTCCAAGTCGATACGGTCCTCCCTGGACAAGGTAGACCAGAAGATCGGGAACAATGTGGTCCACAGACTGTAAGCGACGTTTGGGTCCGTATGCTGGAGTTGGCAGAGCGGTTCCATCAAATCTCGAGTTCTCACGTCGCCTATATCGGCTATGAATCGCTTGCGATCGGAGATAAAAGCCTCCAGCTGCATATCGACCATGACATCAGTCTTCCTTGCGTCTTTTTCAGCATTGCTCAGAAGGAAAGACAGAGGATAGACGGTGAAATCGTCAGGGTGAAGCCTAGCCGGTGCTGTCATGTCGACACATCCCAGTATGAGATGGGAGGCTTGAGCGAGCCAGAAAGAGTCCGCGAGAGTGTCCCAATTCTGGCAGGTAAGGACATAGCTTAGCCGGGAGCTAGCTAGTCGGGTCAAACTCCGATCGAAGATGTTCATGAACCGATTACGCATTTCAACATCCTGCGCTCTAGTGCCAATTAAGAATGCATGCTCCAGCCTAACAGTCAGCTCGGTGCGTGTGATCTTAGAATCTTCGTAGATCCTGATCACCAGATCCAAGAACTTCTTCAGCATTTTCTGGTCCGATCGAGTCTCAAAAAGTAGCATCTTGTGTAAGACGGCAGTCTTCTCCTTCAAGGTCGGCCAAGACTCCGTGGAATGGAAAATCCAGGTCTCAACCATATTCAGTACTTTGGTGCAAAGAGCCTCATTCTGTGACCTTTCCACTAACTGCGCAAGTACACTCAGGAAAGGACGTCTTTGTTCACCGAGGTGGGACATGCGCACAGAGATCAACTCGATTGTCTTAAGAATCAGGTCAACCCCGATTTCATATTCCTGTTGATCAGGCAGATTCTCTGCAGGTTTGGCGGCTCCGGGTGGATATTGTGCTTGCTGGTTGTTCGTCGATGCTGCAACGTGCTCTTTCGCCAATTTCTGAGAGAAGGCCTTCATAACTGGGACAATATGGGCGTCCATCTCAGCTGGTTTATTCTTTGAAAGCGTCCAGAGGATGTTGAGGCTCGAAATGTAGTTGTTGGCCGAAAGAGTCTCTGTCGCGATGGCCGACAGGTAGGTGACAAATTCAGAGGGCGATTTCTCAACATCCATAGCGTCCTCCTCCTCCGGTTGATCTTCCGGCAGAGCATCAAGAACGCGTCGTACCGGGGGCGGCAGTTTGGGAGAGATATCCATGCTATCCTCTACGCCATGAAGAGAATCCTGGATTTCCGGATTGTCTGAGCGCAAGGGCTTCTCGAATAATTTTTGAGCGAGCGGAAGACGAGCAGTGATCCATTCATCGGGCTTAACCGCGAGGAGCACGCGCACCACTTGCAAAGCATTAATCATGCTCGTGATGTGCTTTTCGTCAGGCTTGTCCGCCTTTTCCCCGGCAAGAATTGGCTCAGTAATCTTCTGATACAACTCAATATCAAGATCACCCCAGTACTCAGGAGAGAGGAGATTCCTCAGCAAGAACACGGCTTTCTTAACCATGTCGCCAGTCAGGATGGTCGGCTGCTGTGGCTGTGGTTTTGACGAAGGTAGCTCGCGGAAGCGAGCAGCTGGAACGGGAAACCTCTCGGGCACGGTTGTAATGAATGTAATCAGGTACTTCGTCATTGCAGCTCGCAGGTCGGAAGGTATGATATACTCAGTGCGTTCGTGAGAACTAGGAGGACCAAGCGCTGCAGAAGGTGAAGATGTGTCTTGCGTATCTTCAAGTTTGCGCTTCCTGGCATTTGGCGACTCCAAGATGCCATTGGTCATAGCAGTACGGCTGCTGGTAACCCTCCTCTCTTCCCAGTGCCAAATCAGACCAATTAGATTCAGAGCAAGCTTCTTGCTTTCATTATTCGAATTCGGAGGTGCCGCAATTTTGATCAAAGAGGGAACGATGAGTGGAACGAAGTGCTCTCTAGACTCATAAAAGAGGTCGGGATGCCGCACAAGGAATTGAAAGATGCTCATGACTTGTTGCAGATTCGCAGTCTCTTCCGCTAAGATGCGTCGAGGCCACTTCGCCCACAACGGATACCGTGTGTCGGGCGCCTGAGCATTGCTCGTTGCAGACATTATCCTCGAAGGCAAAACGGGCGCCAGAACGTCAAGAGCCTGGGTGACAAGGGCTTTGCCCTCGTTTTGATGCGCTCGCAACAAAGCGACGTAGACCTGAACCACAATCTTGAACGGCGTCTCGTAGTGGGCAATGAAGTAACTGATGAGGACATAGGCACCATACTTGTTGATTATATCTTCAAGCCGAATGTAATTCCAGGCAAACTTAATGATGTCCTTGCGAGAATCTTGAACGGTCTGATGATGGTACTTGATCAACAAAGCTGACAGCTGGAGTAATTCCATGCGCGAATGGTCCACGCCAGCTTGAGTAGACTCCTCACTCAAATCAGCTAACTGAGGCCTCCAGAGACGGCTCTGAATAGATTCGGTCATGCTCTTGTCCATCAGCTTCGGGCTGTTGGAAGGGCTATTCCATGTTGTTTGAACATCCATGGCGAATATTGGGTTGACCAGATTGTGGAAGGCGTACGTTTTCATCTTCTGCGAGCAAGTCCGTTGGCCGTAAAGATCGAGGCAACGCATTATCACTGACCGCCGGTAGTCGATGGATTCGTTGGTGATGATGTGGCGGTAGATGAACTTGGGGAATGCCAGCGTACGCTTCAGTTCTTCTGCCGATAGACCGTCTATCAGGTCAAAGAGGAAATCCAGGTCCTGCACCGACTCCGCCAGGTAAATGGTGAATATCTCCATCAACTGGTCCTCCGCTTGTTCCACCCTCAGACGTTCGTTTGCTGGAAGCCGATCACTGCGCAGCTTTCTCTCAAGATCCCGTCCAGCATTGAGCAGCATGGTCTTAAGATCGGCGTGCGAGACCAACCAGCGCTTGGTGGCCTCATACGAGCAGACAGAATGCACGACGTAGATACCGTTAATGGCAGCAGTATTCCTGCCATCGGCTGAGTCTTGTCCAAAAACAGCTGACTTGAAGCCCTCGGTGTCTGCTACGACTGCAGCACGCAACGCCTCACTTTCCGGGTCCGCGAGAATCTGGCCAAAGAATCGTCCGAAGCGCTCCTCTTTAAAGCGAGCTTGGAAGAATGCCAGACTCTCCTTGGGATAGCGATTGAGATACTTCACAAGCGGTTTCCGGAACGGGCTGTTAGACGTCCGGCGAAGCTTCTCTTCCAGTTCCAACACTTTATTCACAAGGTGCTCCATGAATGATGTGGCGGCTGGAGGAAGAAGGTGGAATATGTTGAAGATCGCGGTGACAATCTTAATTGTCTGATTCTGCTCGACAAGGCTAAACGATACCTTTTGCAACACCGCATCATCCGCTATAACCTTCATGTGATCCAACAGCCGGGCACCAATCTCGACCTTGAAGTAGTTTGTCAACAGGGTAAGGAGACGGGCAAGGCCATCCAGTCCCGCCACGCTAAGGCGTTTCGGGTCCTGCAGGTTCATGAGAATGGGGCGAAGGCCATTCTGAAGTAGATCCTTGGGCAGCTTGTTCGTCTGCGTGAGAACATCCCTGAGACCTGCGTTGGCCGCCTCGATGACATCGTGGGATCGGGAATAAAGGGACTTGAAGAAGACGGAGATGATGCGCGCACGGCTAGTGTTCTGCGGTGTATTTGCGAATTCTGGAAAGCTCATTGCCATCGACAGCAGACGCAGGCAGGCCACACGGAGATTGACAATCATTTCCGCATTCTTGAACTCATTCGGCTTGGATGCGAGAGACTCATCATCAGCATCTGCAAGGGCAAGGGACTCTAGCATCAATCGATTCAGTGGCTCATTGAAGGTGACAATGTTGTTGTGGAGGCTTAGGCAGAAGGTTATGGCATCAATGAAGCCGATCTGAGTGGGGAAAGGCAATGCCCGCAGAGGCTTGTTGAAAATCGACTGCAGAAGCCGGTCTTTGACGGGGAAAATGAGCTCGTGCACTTGACAACCAAGCACCTCGGCGATCGTGGAAAAACTCCTTCGCGAAGCCTCACGAACATGCTTGTTCATATGCGAAAGCTCATAGACAAAGAAACCGCAAAGGGACCAAAGCCGGCTCTTCTCATTCTTCATGTCATCCTTCGACACATTCTTGCAGCATCGTCTGAGAATCAAGTCCAGGGTGTCACCCGCACTGACTCGAGTGCTAGCCGGCAGATCAGCGGGCGTATCCTTGATAACATACATCAGTGCTCGAGCGAATTCAAACTGTTTATCAAAGAGCCAAGAATCCCCAAGATCAAGCTTGGTCGCGAAGAGGTGAATACCCAGGCTCCCTCCGGCCTTGGTGAACCATTCCTCGCTATGACAACTATGGCAGAAGACGCGGCCCAGGTGCTGGAAGAATGGCAGTTTCGCAACTCGCTCAGGCGCTCCAAAAATGATCGCCGCCGCATCCTTCATAACCTGCATTGCCGCCTGAGCGCCATCGCGGACACGAAGGTTATCTGATGAGAGACTTTCAACGATTGCTTCAGCGAGGATCCGCGAGTCTAAATACACGGGACCTTCTCCACTGTGGACATCAAAGGGCTTCCGATTATGTCTGGCTAGCGCGAGGGCCCTTCCGACTTCGACAACTGCAAAATGCTTGCAGACATCAGCCACGAAGGCAGTTGCGCTCTGTTCGATATCCGGAATGGTGGTGGCGAATATGCAAGCTTTCAGGAGCTGCTTCAGCGTGCCCTCCTGCGCCAACTTCTTCGCAATTGAACTAGACCTCTCAGATTTGTCCAGGATGTCGGCCATGGCTGTGGTTTTGCCCTCAAAGAGATCATTGGCGTGCAAGCGCAAAAGAGCAGCTAGATCTTCGGGGACATTCTCATGGCCAATATAGAGCTTCAATTGGGATGAGAGCATGCGGAATGCCTGTTGCTTATAGTAGCCATCAGAGGCCTTTGCGGCGGCCGTCTTGGGAACCTCCATTAACTTCCTGATCGCTAGGTCTACCCCGATTGAGCTGGGGAACGGCCGTTTCTCACTTGGCCCAATGAGCTTGATATCGAAGCTTGGTGAATCATCAGAAAATTGCTCGAATGTAAGCTCAGGCGGATGATTCAAAAATTTCCTGTTACGGCCACCTAATTTGCCCAGGATTCGCATTGTTGTATGAGCATGGAAATGATTGTAGGGATGCGGTCGCAGATGATCCCATAGAGCAGTCATCAATTCGTCCATAATGGGAGCCATGATGGGGTCCAGGTAGTCAGCCGTGAGATTGTCAACGCAAAGCTCGAGGGTACGCAAGCCCTGCCCTACAAGGTCTGAGTCTGCGCGCAATGCTACAACGATGGGGCGCATTAGGTAGCTCAGGTGAGGCAGAAGATGGGACAAACGCGCCGGCACAGTGAGCGTCAGTTCGACATAGAGATCACGCTCTTGCGGCCTTCGAGCAGCCAGTAACAGATTGTTGAACGTCTCAAGGAGCATCTCCAGCAATGGAAGGATTTCCTTGTACAACAATTCGAATCGGCCCCCGCCAATACTGCGAAAGAGCGACCGCAGGAGGAGAAAGTAGTTCATGGGTTCTTCAGCGGTGACCGATAGCTCGATACATTTCGTGACGATTTTGGTTACATGAGGGTGCAGTACCTGCTCATTCTGGACGGAGAACAGCGTCACGGCCATGAAAGAAAGCTTGAACATCCTGAGAAGGATTTTCGCTTTGGTCATGTCAGCTGTTCCCACTTCATGGATACGATCCATGAGGTACTGGAGCACCATCCCGGAGAATGCAGGAGAAGTGGCTTCACTGGCGAGGAAGAACTGAGGCAGGTGAAGCAAAGCCCCATGTTCAAACATAAGCTCATGCAGATAAGGGATCTCGGAATGAAACACCTCATGGAAAGTGGCCGTATCAATGCAGTGGAAGACAGTCCCAAAGCTCTCCAAAAGCTCTTTCTCTTCCCGCGACATAGGCGCCGTATACTGACTGGCAAGGAAATCGAAGGGTGAACTATATGTCACTTCTGGCGTAGGCTGATCGACGCCATAATATTTGAAGACACGCGCTCCCTCATGGAACAGCTTCTTGATAACCCGTACTTCCTCTGCATTATAGCCGTAAGAGACTTCAGGCCAATTAATCGGCACGTTGTTGGGGTCGATCTGAATATGCTCTGGGTTGCAGTTTTTGAGCTGATGGAAGATGTTCTTCAGTCCGTTGATGAGGTTTTTGAACAGGAAGATATTGTCCGAGACAGGGTCTCCTCCACGATCGCGAGGGTTCGAGGTCTTGATGGGCGATGCCGAGAATATATCAATCTCATCCCAATCTGGAGGGTTCTCCTTGTCTGCGAGGTATCTTTCGGAAGAAGGCTCAATATCTTTCTTGCCTGCCTTGTACGCCTTCGACACCTTGACGGCATTATCAAATTGATGATTGATCCAAGCAAATTTATCACCAATAGCATCTAAGATCATGATCAGGAAATAACGGGCCTCGCGCTTATCGTCTAACTTTGCAATCCTTTCGGCCATGTTCAAAAGCAACTTAGCACTCATGGTTTGAAAGCTTGTTCCCGGGAAATCATCGTGAAGATTCTTTGTGTAGACTTCGACTGTTCGCCGAATTTGATCGCGAGTGAGGTGATCTCGGACATGGTGAATAAGATCTGCAAGCATGCTGTAGGCGAGTGGCCGCATCGTCTCGTACACAGTTAATCCATCGCCGATGAGGGTTCTCTCGTCAAGAAGTTCGTCAATCTTCTCCAGGAAGATCTTCCGGTAATTAAAATTGATAATGTGCCGGATGGCCACAAGAAGTTCCTTCCTCGCGCTGGATTTCTCCCTGGGGCAATCTTGCAGGAGTCGAACCACAACGGAAGGAAGCGTAGGGAGAAAATCCTGAAGCTGGTGCGCATACATACGGAGCAGGTACGCGAGGAAGCTCATCGTCTTCACTTGCGCTGTGATGAATTCGCCAAAAGCAGCCCGATTTTTGATTTCCCTACATACGCCTGTAAAGATTGTGCCTTGTGCTGCTGCCTCCGCATGCGCGCGCTCCTGCGGCTTGGCTTGAAGGAGAAGAATACTCTTTATCAAAGGCACGAACAGCTTCACATTGGCCGAGACTGAATTCCGATGCGTCTGGAAGATGGACACGACGATGATTGGGCACTCCGCCAAGACCTTGAATGACTGCATACCCTTGAGCAGGACATTGCTGGATTGTTGATCTGGTCCAAGATCCGACACCGATGTGGCCGGCGAACTGGGCCGAGGGGACTGGAAGTTCTGTACTGAAGCACTCGGTGTTGACGGCATTCCGGACGGTGTAGCCTGGCTTGGGGTATCAAATGTATCACGAACAACCTGTTCCATCGTCTGAAACATCTCTTGGATGAGCTCCAGGAAAGGCTGTACCCGGGCAGCTGTCGCAGTTGCTTGGTTCCGCTCCAGATCCATGATCGTCTTCATGCAAAGAACCGCATTCTCCTCATTCTCAATGCGCACAAGATCCATAAGCAGGTCAACCATATCCGCAGCGTAGGGCTCGACATCGGGAGAAGCCATTGGCAGTCGGTGTAAGGTTTCGAGGACGCAGTTCCGCAATTTCTAGGACCGAGACACCGATATGAGCTCCAGTTTCGCCAATCTCCCCAAATCGAGAGGAAAAATGAGTGTTGGAACTGAGCCGACTTACCTGTTCAAATGACAAGTTTGTGAACACCGGCTCGCCCTTCAGAATATTCTTGAAAACTGGCCATAGCTTGGAAAGAAAAAGCGGGTAGCTTGCACCAGAGCATAAGGGCTCAATGTTGTCTCGTAGCTCGACCGCGACGTTGGCTCGGATTTTAATGTCTATGTCGCAAACTGGTTAACACAGGTCGAATGACGCATATCACTGACAGAACTTGCGCCTCGAGTGAAACAGTCTCGCAGTCGGTCTAGACAGATATGCATCGAGGTAGGAACGTACCAAGCTTATCGTCGCCCAGCTTGCTGGCGTAGATATCAATGCTTCGCTCCATGGCTGCGGTTGATCCCTGGGGGAGAAAGTATTAAATTGTCGAAGGAATTGGATCGCTGCCAGGCCGCGAGGCCGGCTAATTATTGAAGAGCCAGCACAACCGGTTTCGCGTGCCCTTCTCACATGCGGGACATCGAGGGAGGAATCGTCTCTCGACTCGCTCGACGAAAACGCTCTAGCTAGATGAGCAAGAGAAACACGGTCGTTAAGTCATTAAATTTCCCCGCTTAGTGTTTGGGGCGATAATCAGAAGGGAAAGTATTCGCTCCAAAAAGAGGGTATCAAGAAGTAGGGGAGGGGAGCGTGGAAGGAAAGAAGGATATAAGAACTCAGACTCATGCCTTGAGAACTCCCAGAGCAGAAAGCTGTAGAGCAGAACGCGGGTATCGCAGAGACCCCGAAGGAAACACTAGGCCAAATCGGGTAATTTCGGATAACTGTTTCCCCGTTCCGCTTGCCGCGCGTCTACTGCGGTAGTCGCGTTACGTAGCCTATCAAGATCAACGACTACATGTCAGTGTGCCTGACCCTGACTTTACCCATTGAAGGCACGTGCATCCGGAAGCATACGACAGTCCGTAGAGTGACTGGAAGTCTTTATTTTGGGAATTCAAAAAGTTGAACCGACAACAAGGTCGATCGAGCGAAACGCCATTCGCACCCGTTTTCCAGACCCGAACAGAGTTCTAATAGTCCAAATCAAATGTCCGCTTGGTCAATCGCGGGGGCTCTATAAGCCTCGCGCGCACTGTGAAGGATATTGAAAGTCATGTACAAAAGAAAGAAGAAGGGGTGGAAAAGAGGAAAGCGACCAAGGCAAAGGCCCGCACGGGTGACCGGCTTGTATCGTATGTCAAGCCAAACAAAGTCAAATACACTTTCATCGCAGCTCATAGTCGCTATGCCATCATTGCACAAAAAAGAAAATCTAACGGAGTAGTCATGTTACCAAACCGACCATCACTTGAGAGAGTTGCTCCGCGACAAAAACGATACGGCGTTCGAACCAGCCGACCGTCGTCGATCTACACGCGGTCGAATCTCGCTGCCGCTACCACTTCGTCGCCTCCGCGTATAAGAACCGTCGAGAGAACCTCGGCGCCGTCTCTGGAGCAAACGGACGTTTCAACGTTAGAATCACGCTTGCTAGACGCCGAAATACGCAAAATCTTAGCAACATATACAGAATGCGACACAAAATGAGAGTAGATGGTCCTCGATTAGGAGAGACAATCACATGCGGCAAACGCGAATACAAAAGCAGTCAGGGTAGGATGCTACTTACCGTAGTTGGTGCACCCTCTTTCCGCTCCTTGTTTGACGCAGAATCCTCCAATTTCAGGGCGTTGAGACGCTTCTGGTTATCCTGGGCAAGGGCATCAACCTCATCGACTTGCGCTGGCACTTCTGCAGGTGGAGCTGGAGGCGGTAAGAGTCCGTTCTTTCTTTGCTTGGCTCGCTCCAAGACCTTCTCCCATCGCTCTTGCCGAGTTTTCTCACGCTGCTCGGCGCTGTTCTGCCGCTCATTATATTCATGGGAACATTCGTCAAAAAGTTGAGGGTTGATTTCCATGAACATCTTCATGGCGTTGTACACCATGCTGTGAATTGTTCTATGAGAGGGTAAGTATGTTAGCGGGTCTGATATAAGAGGTACATCCAAGGTTCTAAATAAGCAACTTACCTATTCCAATGGCCCTTGGAGTTCTCGTAAAGCGGCGCGAACATGATGGGTAGGATCGTCTCCACATTGTCACTGACCAAGTTGCAGAAATATTCATTGTTCCAGAAGTAGAGTGCGCGTTCCGCGACCTGGAAATGAGGACTTGCAACTGACTTGGCCAGTTGTTGAAAAAGAGGGACTTGAACCTTTGCAAATTCCGCTGGATCCATGACTTCGAAGATATCTTCCACTTCGTTGAGATACATGACCTCCTTCGTGCTGTTCGTCTTCGGCCAGTAGCGTAGCAAGCCCAGAACGACCTAAAATCCACGTTATCAGAAGAGCTGGGGAGGGGATACTGAAACGAAAAAAAGAGGCTCACCTCTTCAGTCAAGGTAGAATCCTTTTCAAGAAATTGGACGATGCAATAGGCGAGTTGTGGGTGATACATGCTGAGACTCTTCACTTTGTGTAAGGGGAGCAGCACTCGCGTGAGGAAGAGCTTATGCTCCTCCTTCAGAGGCAAGGCAAATCCGTTGATAATAGACCCCAGAATTTCTAACAACTCGGCTATTCCGTTGAAGCGCTCTGTTTCGTACGTGAATTGGAAGAAAACGTTGTTGATGGATCGACGGATATAAGACCGCAGATTCAGGAACTTTCCGTAGATCCGATGCAAAGTGGTCTTGAGGAAATCCCGTTCCCGAGGGTCTTCCGAATCGAATAACTCCAATAACTGATGAGGATTAGTATCGCTGTACGTGGTTCTCGGGGGAAGAAGAAAGGGCTTCGAGGATTCAATTGTACCTGGAGGACAAAATGATGATCGATATATGCCTTGGCGATGTTGGTGTTGAAATCTTGACTCTCGATAAATCTCAAGAAGAACTCATATACAACCTGGATATGTGGCCAGGCCACTTCCAGGACCGGCTCATCCTCCTCGGGATCAAAGGCCTCGCCTTGGGGGGTAACTGGGGGAGGGATGGGTCGAAAGAGGTTTTTGGCGAACATCTCGACCACTCGAGGGTACATGGGTTCGGTGATCACTGAACGGTTGTTCGCTACGTAGTCCAGGAGCTCGTGGAGCGCCAGTCTCTTGATCTCCTTGGACTTCATGTCGGCTGTAGGATCATTGAAGTCGAAAATGATATTGCACTGGTCGATCTTCTGCATGAAAAGCTCTTGGCGCCGATTCGGTGGCACTTCGTGGAATCCGGGAAGTTTCTCCAACTCCCGTTGGCGCTGATCGGAGATATCGAATCGTGACGAATGCTGGCGCTTTGGAGTCCGAATCCCTTCCGACATATCCTTGGGTGTAGTCTGGAGGCGATCAAAGACATGGGATTTTCTCGGGGGAGCCAAGTCGCCAGGCATCGTCTCTGCGGCACCAGGGGGAGGGACATGCTATCGAGGTGGGAAAGTCAGCACTCATCGGTTGTTCCATCGATACAGTCACGGCGCGACCCCACTGTCTCCGACGGACGTTGGAGCGTTTCTAGGAAACTCACCGGTGGTGCGCTTGGGCTGATGATAACGCTAGGTGCAATCGGCTGCCCTTGCTTTGTCGGGGTGCCTGGTCCATTGTTCACAGGCTGTCCAGCGACACCTGCACCATGCGGAATATAATGCTGGCCAGCGGGGTACGCCCCCGCTTGCGTGGCATTATCCGGCGACTTTCCCCTTATATCATTTAGGGAGGTCGTAGATGAAGTCGGCGTGCCGTGGTTCGGGGACGCGGATTGCTGAGCCTGGTGAGCGGCAAGGGCGGCCTGATTCTGGGAGTCTTTCTTCTTCGAGGACTTATTGGCTTCTTTTGCCCTCGACAACTGCTCATGCTGAATAATTATTTTAGCTAGGAACTCGTGGCATCGCAGTCCGTGGTGGTCGCCAGGCATCAAGGCGGGGAGGGGGGCGGCGATCGTTGAGCAGACTCACCACTCTCTGTCTGAAACCCTTCATTGTCAAGACTATGTAACCAGCCACATGTACTCGGTCGAGGTTCTCGATGCCAGTGCAGCAAGCTGCCGCACACTAGCAGGAGGCGTTAAGTCGGGCAGCGCGAGCGCAGTTCAAGGAGGAGCCACGGCGTGATTTGTTTATGTTCGGCCTGGGATGACCACATGAGCATGTTCCAACCACAACAGGTAGAAAGCGACGGTAATTATCAATCGAAAAATTGCAGGATTTCAAATCATTCAAGTGGAAGATCGACGACTTCGGACCCGAAAACCAAAAAATAGGAAGTGGTGGGTTGAACGAATAACCCCAGAGTTGAGGATCAAAATGGGGGGAAGCGGTAGGTTAAGGAACAAGCGGACAATTGTAGCACCAGGGGCAAACAGAAACGTTGAATCCAGTCACAAGAAACCATTGCTGCACAACTTACCTCAGTAGAGTATTCCAGAATCTGACAATGCGGATATCGAAGCCGAGTGGAGGAGACTCAAGTCTGATCAGATAGATCTCTCAGTTTTCTTTCGGACGCGAACCCAGTCGGTTTTCGATAGATAGATAGTCAGGAGCAGCTATCAGGTCGGTTTGGTTTGGTCTGCTTGGGCCGATCGTCTGTCTCCTTGTCGCTTAGCGGCTGGCTGGCTGGGACGAGCGGGGTGGGTGCAAGAGCCCCAGAAATTAAGATGAACAATGCGGCTTGTAACAAGGAATGAGACAATAAAAGGTTATTAATATCAAGAAGAAACCGTAATATAAAATTTCAGGAACGGCAATTGCAGAAGATTGCTGCACGCTGAGTAGATAGTATGCTGGCGATGGTTGTTGTGGTGGCCCTTACGACGGGGATGAAACAAAACTGTCCTGTCACTGTGGCTGAGGAGCGCTCGGGCTGGTAAATCTGCAGAAGTTCACACGACACAAGGACAGACGCTGCAGCTATTCAAGTAGTTGTCTATCTATGGAGTATCTACATACTATCTAGACCTCACTGCTCACACTGAATAGACGCACTCTAAATCAGAGACCAGTTAGATTAAATCACACTCGAGGGACGGAATCTCTCAGTAACGTCTGGCTTGGAGATAAGTCATGTGACCCGGCAATTCTCAATCGCCATTAGAGACAAGGTCCCAGGGCGATACCTCAAGATTAGATTCAGCGTCACTATAGAGATTGTGTATCAACCGTCAAAGTAGTCTTCTATATGTCTAGTCTCACAAATTGAAAGACTAGTTCTACCGTGTGGAGTTCGCGGATCCCCGATTCCATACATCACCAGCTCTCATTCGTAACCCGGTGGAAATATACATATCTCGCCTCTCCTTGATCACGGCTTCATGATTCGTCTCGACGCCAACATTTGGTGACGATACAAGGCATGATGGAGGACCAAACAACCCCAACCAGTCAAGACAATATGATGGACCAACAAGGGAGCAGAACAGCACCCTACTACTCAATCCCTGCTCGTCACATCGTCAGCGTGGAGCACCCGGCCATCATCAAGGACGTCGACAAGGCAATTGAAACTCTACAAGGCAATGCAGGCATCTCAAAGGTAACATTGCGTCTACCATAGTGCATTAAGGAAAATGCTAACAAAATCAGATTCTGAACCCCCCAAAGGCTGACACCCGAGCCAAACTGTTTCTGCGGCCTGAGGATGCCATGTCTCGACCACTGCAGTCGACGAGCTCTGCTTCTAACAACATCCTCCTCAAAGTGACAGTTCCCAAGAGGACCGGCCGGAAACGCAAGAAGGGCTCGGACGAGCCGTTCTCTGGTGTTCCTGTCACAACTGTCCATGAACAGCCTCAGCGGAGGAGTGCGAAGCAGCTACTCCGAAGTCTGAGTGATAATGTGGGCAAGTATAAGGTTGAGCCCGTTGGGATGGTTAACCGAACACATGTGTTTCGAGGTTTGTATTGCCATTGCCCCTCTTCATGTCAGACAGATTATTGATACGTTCTTCAGGCATGCCCGACTTTGTCTACTCGACCACCGGGAGCGCATTCACCAATCGATTCCGGGAGCAAATTCTCTCTTTTGACTGTAAGCATTACATTCTTAGATAAAAAGTGTCATGACTAAGATTGAGCCAGATGATAAGATGAAACAGTTTGATATTGACATGAGCAAGGGTGCCACATCCAATGTCGATATCATACCGCCTCCCTCCCTCAGCCATGGGGACGTCCCATTTACCTACATGTATGCCTCTTGGACCACATGTCCATTCGTCAAAACTAACCGAGCCAAGTTACCGTCAAAATCCAACCGTCCGACAATCAGTCGACACCTCCGGCAACCTCACCACCGTCAACACCTCCCAAGCCGCCAAAGTGCACACCTATCTACTCCCCTTCGACGCACCGGTGCCCACCAAGCCGCGCGAGAATCTTGCACCCATCCACACCCTCGAGCCAACCTTACGAGAAACCATCGCCCTGGTTGAAGACCTCTTCAAAGACCGCCCAGCCTGGACCCGCCGCGGCCTCCGCAACCACCTCAAAACCCCCGAACAGCGCTACGCCCTCCGCCACGCCGTCCCCTACGTCGGCTACATCTTCCGCTCAGGACCCTGGCGCGACGCCATCATCAAATTCAGCCACGACCCGCGCACCTCCCCCGCCTACCGCATCTACCAAACCGTCATGTTCCGCATCCTCTCCGGCACCTCGGAGCTGGCCCGCGACGCAGGCAGCGGCAGACGACACACCATCCCACGACCCAACGAGGTGCCCACGGGCACCGACGCCTTCACCCCCTTACCAACAGACACACACCTCTTCACCGGCACTCCGCCCCTCCCCCCAGACGGCCGCATGTGGATGTTCTGCGACATCACCGACCCCCTCCTGCGCTCCATCC
>JAAAPX010000196.1:0-50290 GCA_012656285.1 Aspergillus fumigatiaffinis | reverse complement strand
CCCCAACCCCACAATCGCCTGCAGACGTACCGTCCCCCCGTCGATGAGCGGGACGCCCCACCGCCGACAGAAGACACCCAGGACGGCGTCCTCCTCTATGATGCGCAGGTCAGCCAGCAGCGCGAGCTCCAGCCCACCTGCGACGGCGTGGCCGGCTATCGCTGCGATGAGGGTTTTTGAAATGTGCAGCCTGGTAGGACCCATTGGTCCTAGCGATGGGACATGCTCATCTTTGCCGGACGAGACAGGGACAGGTTGGAGGTTCTCCTGGGTGCTCAATGTGGACGGGGAGGTCCCGGTCCCGGCTGCTGCGACGGTGTGGAGATCTGCGCCGGCGCAAAAGGTCCCGTCTGCGCCGGTGAGGATGCAGATTTTCTGGGCGGGGTCGGCGTCGAAGGCTAGGAGGGCATTGTAGAGGGCATTGGCGGTTGGGGGGTTGACGGCGTTGCGGCGGTGGGGGCGGTTGATGGTGATGGTTGTGATGCCGTCTTCTGCCGTGATGAGTATTGATTGTGTCATTTTATACTACGTAGAGGGTTTGAATGATCGGTTTGTTGTCTTGTCGTCTTGTACTGAGTTGGAGGTCTTATGGTGAATACGAGCCTCGGTTAAGGTATCTGTGTTGGACCGAGGTGACGACATTATCTTGTGCTGGAATGTACAGGTAAGAACACACCATGTACAAGCTGTAGCCGGTCGCGACCGCTAAGCCTGTAGAGCAAAGCAAAGCAGTATGCTAAGCAGGAGATACACCTGAAAAGGTTCAATTCTCATCAGCTGCTGGGTGGTCTCACACCATTAGAGGTACCTAGATATCATACATTTTTGCATGGTAGTAAAGGTACCTAGGGGCGAAGTTTCGGCGCTGGCAATCTGGGGTAGTGCAACGTTATAGAGGGGTTCGTAAGTTGATATTTACCAAGGGGCCTCTTATGTTGTGTACTGGGAATGTAGAGTAATCTGAACCATATAGCAATCAAAAGAGTAGTTTTTATTTTGAATGGGTACTCTGGAGGCTCTCCCCTAGTATCTATGAGGCTATATTTGGTATTAAGTGCTTGGCTAAGATGATAATTGTATCTATGGAGTATCTACCCCTCTAATCCATCATAGATGAAACTAGTACAGCACGTCACTGCGTTTTCGCATCAATCAAAAAGCCGGAAATGTATCGATTCGGACCAACCACATTGAACGCCAAGACAGGAAGACAAGGAGACGCCCCCATGCTATGTCAACAGTACGCTTCGCTCGACAATGAATCCATCCCAAAAGCCACAGGTAGTCATAAAGTCGTTTGCCAGAAATGAAAAAGAAACAGATCAAACCTCTCCCTTGCTCTGCCTCCTGCTTCCCTCAGCCTTCCATACAAACCAAGCAACTACAATTCCCAACTTCAACGCCATCGCAAACCACAGACTTGCAGCCATGTCCGTTACCTTGCTCAACCCTCCCGCCGTCATGGCGCCCAGGAAAAGCGCCAGGAAGGCGCCGACGCGGCGGTTCCGCCGCGGGTTGGATGTCCACCCGCGCGACAACAGGTCCTTGTCGTAGAGCAAGTCGCACAGGAGAGTCGTCAGGACCACGGTCGGGATCTCGTCGTAGGCGAGGATTCGTGAGGCGACGATCTGACCCGCGGCCTGGAACGAAAGCAACGAGATGGGGAGAATCTGCATCCATTGGATCGGGGCGCGGGGGTCCTCGGGACGCCGGCTGACGGTGCCGGTTTCGACGAGGATGGCGGCGGCCGTGAGGGCCAAGGTCTGCACGCTGAAGGACAGGATGAGGGTCGAGCGGCGGCGCGGGCCCAGCAGACGTGAGCAGTAGATGTAAACAATCATGGAGAGGATGAAGACGGCAACGGCGACGAGGGACTTGGCCCAGAGGTAGGCTGGGTAGACTGGTTGGCCGCTGGCGCCGAGGGCGATGAAGACGGTGTTTCCTTTACGCTGTGTCAGTGGTTGATTGTATTCAAAGGGAACTTGGTCACGGACCGGTTTGCATGCTGGCAAAACTGCCCCATGCGTTGAAGCACAGGCCATCGACGAGGCCGCTCACGAAGCCGCAGACGATGAGGAGCAGATCGGTATCTTTGGTATTGATGTCGGCAGCAAAGTGCCGGACGAGGGTCGAGCGAAAACCCTCCGGGCCGGAAATCTCATCGGCGGGCTGAAGTGAGACAGCGGTACTGTGCCCCGCAGACCAAAGACCGGGTCGGTCCTTGGAGTCGTCCGGTTGAGGTGGAACGTTAAAGACCATGTTCTATGGATTTATGAGGACACTTGGGACTCTGTGAGGACACTTGTTCGTGGAACTGCTAACCTATTTATTGGCTCGAGGGATAATTCTTGATCGCCATTACGCAGGATTCAAGAAATCATCCCCCTTTTATGCATCCCCCCGACTGCGCAGCGTGCCAAACGGGCTGAAACATCCCACACAGCCAAGATTGGGTTGAGAAGATGTGGGATGCTGCGCATTCAGGACGATCCTTTCTTGTCACATCAGGAATATCTGTATATCCTCAACGGAACATGGCCGAGCCACCACCTGCCTCGTGGCTCGGAACAGTGCATCCCCGTACCGCAAATGAGGCTGGAGGATAGGGTTACACGGCTGGAGCCTGGCCGCCGAAGAGCAGACAAGCTGATGTCTAGAATCCGAATCGTCCCCGATCTGCCGTATCAGGTATCCTGAACAGAGATCCAATATGACCAATCTCGTCAGTGTACAGCTTCCGCGCCAATAACTTCAGATGCATCGCAAGCATTCCTCTTGGCGCTGCTTGGCACGATAACGACCGCGGTGAGAATTCTCGCCCAGATTGTTGGCATCAACCAAGGTTTCAGGCCTCCTTGGGCCTTTGGATTCTCACCGTGGGGACCGCCAAGCAGCTGGTTCAGGTATCCCTCGTTTCCATGGACTCCAATCGGCGCCTGACAGATGATCTGGGGGTGGATGCTGATTGCTGACCGTGTTGGCATTGGTTACTCGCGATACCTGAGGCGGAGTCGCGGACCATGAAATATGCAGATCACACCGAAAGTCTCCAGACATCTGTCGATACTATCAGGGGCTTCAGGATGAGAAAAGGAGAAAAGTTAGACAAGTAGGCCTTACGGGAGCCTAATTCCTTCATGAAGCCTGAGCATTCTGCCCAGACTGGTCCATTCCCTCGGGTGCAGAGTTCAGAACTTCAGATTACCCCCCTAGGCGCTAGCCCAGGTGCCAAGGAAGGATCGCCATAAGATAGACAGCTAAATTTATATAGTTGTTTTAGTGAGTCTTGTTTGAGACGTAGCGTTAACTGTAAATCTGCAATGCACGGTATTGCACAGCCTCCGCCATTCCGCCAGTTATTGTGCTTTTGCTGAATACGACAAGGATCAACCCTGACTGGTGAAAATGGGGGATCTTATTCTTGGGGCGTTGCAGCCAAGAGAGTCAGGTGGGTACATTCGCTGTAACTTGCCAAGTTGAGTCAGTGCCTTTACTTGTTCTGGTGACTGTTTGCTCTGAGCCTCTGACCGAGCATAGATCTATGTGTCTCTGATTGGATGCTCTCGAGTGTTTATCTCTGGCTACGTCAGCATTCCAGATCACCTTTGCATGATAAGAAGAGCTGCCGTCATCTTGAACTCTTGAATCTTGAAGCGTGAACCGCTGAATCTTGGTGGACGCCACCCGTGTTGCTAGCATTCAATCCGATAATCGGACATACGGACAGAAACTGTCAATTGATGTCATTTACTGTCTTTGGACTACGTTGCGAGCAGGAATATTCCATCCTGTTCGACTTGGCGACCCATTTCGACAATTCGTTATGCTTTGCCAAGTCTACATCGAGAGATCCCAGATTAGGCATAGCGGCTCAACTCCCGTCGGACATCCTGGTAATTGTCTAAAATGCCTAAAAGGGCCATGTCCCAAGTGCATGTCTCACGTCTTCTACTCTTCTAGTTCTCTGCTGTTTAATCTGGGAAGCACTGGAAGATCCTAAATCTCAGAATTCTGCTAGATTGGGTATTGTGGGGGTCCGGAGATCTCTGAAACTATTCGGACCATTGCTCCGTATTGATATAGCCATTCTAGACGCCAGTACCCCCACGGGGCCACGGTCATGTCCCCACTACCCCTCGATATATAGTGCTATCTCAAAGCGTCAATATCTTAGGGCGGGTCAGTGGAAAACGACGATATCCCCTTTGGTTACGGACTTCCAATGAAGACCTTGGCGCTGCAAAGGGTGTCTATTAGTGCTACCATCAGTTTCCCATTTGCGGGGTGAGCCCTATCTATTCATGATTGCGTCGACTCCAGATCCTGCTTGCCTGCAGCAGAATGACCGATCAACTGCATTCCTGCCACGCGTTGATGCTAGGGGTAATAGACAGCATGCCATAGTTCGCACATGTAATAGGCTGCTCATCCGAGATTCGGCTGACCAGAAACAGTCGTCTGAGAGAGATGTCGTCAAGAGAATGGCGTGAGATCGTAGTGTGTACTACCTGCGTAAACAGCCGCGGACGTTGAGGACAGGTGGCCATCATCCGGCAGTTACTCCTGCAGTGCACCCTCGCACAATTCCTCCAAGGCTGCCGTCAAACTCGAGGTAGACATCCGTGCGGTCGAGTCACGCGACATCGACATGTAGTCAGCTTATTGTTCGGATTCGCTCTGCTCAGGCGAGTGATATCCCCGGCTGGCCTTCCTCAACTCCCTCTCCAGCGCTTCAGTTAGCGCCTCCAGTAACCATTGCACCTCCGTCTTCTGTCCGAGCAACGGACTCTTGTAACCAGTCCAATCCCATTTGGGACTCCCTTCGTCTCCATCTGTTTCACCTCCTTCGCTGGCTATGAGATTAAGGAAATACTCCCACTCTTGGTAATTGAACTCCTTGTGCAAATTGCGCGTGGCATAGTCCATCATCCTACGTACTTCCCTGAATAACAAGTAGTGGTGGTGGTGTATTGTTTCCGCAGTGACGTCTCCCCGTGCCCGAGCCGATTCTTCTTTCTTGTGTTCGTCTGCCTCAATCGCGTTGCGCTCCTCCTCTTCTCCCTGGTCGACTTGATCTGCGTTCTCGGCTGCTGTGGCAGCAGCCTCCTCAACGTCCTCCTCGTCAGGCTTCTTGTCCGCGACAGCCTCGGTAAGGAATCTCTCCTTCCATGAAAGGCGGGACAGATCTTTGATTAATTCCCTGATGGGTTTATCCCCAGGCAGAATGGTCAGCTCCCCAAGGTAGATGGTGAAATCGCGGACCGTCCGCACCACCGTGTCACCAACGTTGGCAATGAGCAACGTCACCGTCGGAACAGCGAGCAACGTCCAAAACACAAAAAATGACCGTTCCCATTCGGAAGTAGCGTGAAAGTCCCCATAACCGATAGTGAACAAAGTTGTGTAGGCAAAATACAGCGCCTCGAAATACGTTAACTTTTCATTCTGTCCAGGGAGCCAAAAGGCGATCGCTCCCATGAACCAGAGCATCGTCCACACCGTCAACGACGTGGCAAGCGAGATCCATTTTCGCTCGAGCGTGGCAATCTGTCGCACCCGTCGCATGAACTGGAACTCCCGCCGTTGTCGGTCTCGGTCACTCTCATCCCTTTCCGGCTGCAAGCGTGGGACCACATCCCGCAGGTGTTGATGGTCAGATACTGCTTCGCGTACGAGGAACCGGCGTGTCCTTTCTGTCACAGTTTCCGCCATCTTCTGCCGTCCCTTCTCGAGCATCTGCGCGCGGATCGAGCCCACGATCAACCCCAAAATCAGAATACCTCCGACGGCATACGGAAACAAAAGCCCCCGACCTTTATGCGTCTTGGGTGCAAAGTCACCGATACCAATAGTCAAGAGGGTAAAGTCCGCCCAATACACAGCATCGAGATACCTCCAGCCTTCGATCCTTGCGTACACGGCGGCTCCGCCGAGGAGGTAGATGAGAAAGAGAATCGTTTGCAGCATCAGACTCCGCTGGCTGGTCGTCAGTCGAAATTCGCCGCTGTAGTGGCCCCGATAGGCCCCGTAGACGGTAATCAGCAGAAGGGAAGAGAGCAAAAAGTATAGCCCTGCCGCAAAAGCTCCATAATAGTAGGATCCAGTGAGCCACCGATGCGTACTACTATCCGAGCCGGACTGTGCTTTCGATGCTGCAAAAATACAAAGCAGGCAGGTCAAGAGCAAGGATGAAATATACCAGCCAATTATGATTATAGGCTGCGCAATAGAGAACGCGATGCGCCGCGCCATTCCCCACAAAAGGACAAAATTCGAAATAATGGCGCAGCCAAGTGATATCGCATTGACCACAATGACCCTGATACTTCTTTAAGCTCACAAATCCTGGCCGTTTATGTGTTCCTATACGTACCAATCCGGATCCCCGATGCCCCTGATCTGTCCATTGCCCGCCTCGGACTCCATGCTCCATTCCTGGGACAAAGAGCATATGCTGAACGCGCTGGCCATGGGTCCTAGAGTGCCCTGATGAAAGACATCAACATCGTCTTCTTCCCGAAGTCATCAACATACAGCTAAAAGAGGATACGCAGTGCTTGCGAGCCACCACCAGGCGGAAAGAGCATGATGAGGGACTTCCTCAATGATATTCTGCGCCTCGTCCTGAGAATTCTCGTTGACCATGGTGTCGAGATTTCCACGGTGCGCTGCCCCTAGCCTGGGTCGGGTCTGTCGAAATCATACTAATCAATGTATGCTTGCACATTCATTCAATGACAGGATCACATGCAAGCAACGACCCTTGAGCCCTCGCAGAACGAGGACGATGTTTTCCAAAGCTGATCACTGCAGCTGCTACGCAAATGTTTCCGTCATCCGGAAATTAACACCGCTGTCATCCGCAACGTCATGTCACGTGGTGGCAGCCAGTTTTCCACAAGGCCAAGGACCAAACTTGATTGAAAAGCGGTCTGATCCGCGGATACACATATTTCACTTCCCTAGTGCTGTCCAAGGAAAATGATAGATCCAACGCACAGTATCATGGATACAAATGGATTGAAGGAAAAGGATACATGGGAAGAGTAAGCGAAGGAGAGATAGCAAGACAGTTTCAAATAAGTTTCCATCATACACGGTCCTGCCTGACACATAGGATCGTTCCAGGTTTGTACATGGCGCCAGTCCACTTGATATGAGGGCAATGACGAAAGGGGGGTTTATGTGCAATGCCATATGCGGGAAGAAGTGGACAAAATGTTGTATTTAGAAGAAAGGCACGGTGAAAGAAGAGGAATGAGGAAGGACACCATAGCAGGGACGACTCCAAAACTCCAATCACCCAACATAGCTTGCGCATGGCTGTCTTCGAGTGGCCAGCGTAAAAGCAAAATTGCAACGACGAAGAAAAGAAATTACCAAGTTGATCATGGGAGAGGGTATCGTGAGGGTTCTCGGGGTATCGACATCGGTGGCATGCGTCCACCGACACCAGTAGCGCCGGCTCGACCAATACCGCCGGCGCGGAGATCAAAGTCAGGGTTGTTTTCTAGCAATACGTTTTGTCTTTGCTGGGCGGGAAGAGCTGGCGGCGGCGGCGGACGCCATCGAGGATTGATAGGCCGCTCGGAAATGGAGGTGAAATGGCTTATCTCGCTAGTAGTAGGTGAGCCAGGGACTTCGGCCAAGCCATCCATCAGTTTGGGCTCACCAGCACCCGGAGTCAGAGCAGATGGCAGTGCACGGTTGCCTGCCGGTGGTTGATGTGGCTCAGCGAAACGAGGATCCACATCTTCATAGTAATTGTCCCCCGAATCGGAACGAGCGTGTGCAGCTGGATGATTTCCTCCAAGAGCATGAACTGGCGAAGGTGAAGGCCCGACGCGAAGATCAGCCGGAGTCCAGCCAGCACGGGGAGGTATGTATGATCTGAATCGGCTGAATTAGCAAGAAGCAAGAGCAAGGGACCTGAGTGAAGGGCAATATCTCACGCTGATCGGCTATACAGACTCGAAGGGCTGAGAGGCTCGGGGTGTCCGTCGTTGGACACCGCATGTGGCTGCTCCTCGGACACTACATCGGGGCCCAGTTCGATAGCAGAGTCCGTGTGCCTGGGTTGCGACGTCATTTCGATCGCTTGGCCGATTGGCGCTGTTTCTGGCGGCGACACTGCCATGCCAATTGGACCAGGGGAGGGTTGTCGCGCTGCTCCAACAGGTGACGGCCCACGATAGTCGAAATCGTCTTCACCAGGCCGTTGTGACGGTCTCGGGCCCGGTCCGTAGTTGTAGGCATCGTAGCCAGGATTGAGGCCTCCTGAGACGGGGCCGTAACCGTAGCCCGCAGGATTTGGACCCCGCTGCCCCCGTCCCATCATACCTGAAGGGGCTCCTCGCATGGGACCCATTGGCCCGCCCCTACCATTGGGTGGAGGTCCTCTGGGACCGCCGTAGGGACCTCCCCGACCATAGCCTCCACGAGGAGGGTAACCACCTCTTCCACGAGGAGCGAAACCGGGGGGAGGCGGCCCTCGTCGCGACCCCATACTGCCGTCCGAATACTGAGGACGTAAGCGAGGATCACCAGGACCAGGTCGCATCCGAGGCCCTGGGCCGTAGGAACCTGCATATGGATGGTTTCTTGACTCGTCGAAAGGTGCACTCGAAGGCATTCCATCGCCGCGGCCTCGTGCAGCATACTGACTATCTGGCGGAGGAATATCAGTCGGAGCTACCTGAGAATTGAGAGGCGTTTGGTCATCATCGCTAGAATGCGTCGTCGTGCGGAAGGTAGCGAACATGGGGCCGGACTCTGAATTAGGGGAGGTGGTAATGATGGCCTCTTTTGTTTCGGCGTTCAAGGCCTCTGATCTTGGACCAGTGAATCCGCCGGCGACAGCCGCCGCCGCCGCATTCTGTCGGTTGTAGTAATTCTCCCCACTCATTTCGGCATTCTCTGCGATGCGCCTCTTTCTCGCTTTGCGACTAACCAGAGTCCGGCGCATCGCGCAAGTGACCACGCCGCTGACCACCAGCAGAATTGTGGCACCCAATACAATCCAGCCTCCCCATCCTAGATGCGGTACAAAAAGAAGAATGTCCACCAAGAAAGCGAGGAGGGAAACTAGGAGTGTCGGAAGTAGGAGGATCAAGAGCGCCAGAAGATATCGGGGCGAATGCGACGGGGCGTGTAGGTGAGCAGCCGCGGCGAGGCAAAGGCAAACGAGGGTGAGAAAGGCGGCGACCGGGTGAACGATCAGAATGGAGGATAGGGACCTTCGAGTACTCGATGGTAGATCGAACTCGCTATTGTCGGTGTTTGAAATTTCGTCTGGAGGATGTCAGCTACGGTAGCCGCCAACCTGCTGCTGTACGGGCGAAACCACATACCAGTAGTGTAGCCGATATGGATGTCGGTGCATTGGCCGGCCTTGCAAAAGCCAAAGACACCATAGTCCACATGGTTGAAAGTCGCTAAAGGGATACCCTTGATAATTGGGGTGGAAAGAACGGAAAGAAGCAAGAGAACAAAGGCCGCCAGGAGAAGGATGGTGAGGGGGGTTGCAGGCTTGAGTAACATGGTGGAAGAGGGGCGGCGACTTCGCCGTTAACGAGAGACGTGAAGGACAGTTGGATAGCGACCAAGGGAAGGGTGGTCAAGATAGGTGACGGATCCTGGATGACAGCGACACACGCGGTCGACGCAGAACCTGGAAATCACAGGATTGAAGGCAACATTGCTTGCTCTTCTCCTGAAACTCGGGGCGGAAGATCCAGTGGGTACGATAAGAGATGAGAAGGGGCAGATCAAAGGCCAGACAATCTACATCAGTTTCGATAATCGGACCCTCAAAATCAACGGACAGGGGATAGGCCACAGGATGAGGAACAGATACGTTCCTCAAGGAAGCGCTATCTTTAACTGAGGGAAGAAGAAGTAAAGTCTACTTATGCGGACTACTCCGTCGTTAGCATGCAATTATTGCTGCGCATTGCAGATGACTTCTTCCAAGCGAGCGGCGGGCGGCTGCCTCAGGCGTCCATGGTCGCCACTTACACTTCGATTTTGCTATCTTTGACTGAAGTTTATGGAATACTCCACGACTGTTTCAATATTATTGTAGGAATAGGAGAGTCGAACTTTGGTATCGCCTTACATTGATGATCAATATCTATAATTATTGCTTTTACGTTGTTGCCTTTCCAGTCCTCCTCCCTGCCTTGTGCCCTTTTTGTGGCGGAGTCGGCCGTGCTCATTTCATAGTAATTTAGAGCATCCTTCCAATGTTTCCAGGCAAGGTTTTACTACCCTGATTTGTTCTACCACCGATAACCGTTATGTGGGGTGATATTTCCATGCAGCAAATTAGCCATCTGTGTGAAATTGCGCTAAGAATACTCCGTAAATGGAAAGCTGCTCCTGTGACCCTGTCTACTTCAGCATATCCAGATTTCAAACCCTTCAACGGTGGCTCACGTGACTTTTTGATCAGCAATAAGATCAACGACTGCATGTGCTGAACTTGTAGATAGATACGATAATTATAAATCTTTATTCAATCGACTTCTGCTTTGGTTCATGTTGACACATTTCTCTGGCAATTTTCTGATCTCCACGTTGTTTGAGCAAGACTAGTGCAATGAACCAAGGAAGACTAACTCCGTAGTGCAAACGCAATTTAAAAGCTGTACCCGCCGTCAGACTGAAAAGATTAATTCATGTTGCTACTGATTTGACCATGAAGATTGATGAGAATGGAAGTCTCTGGTCAATTCTCGATAATCCCGTGTTGAACAAAATTGACAGCTGAATTTTGAGCCTCATATAGGGAGCATCAAACGACTCTACTTTGAAGTTAACCCGCAATGCCTTCGGATGCCCGAGTACTCCGTACATGAGTTCAAACTCCTACGGCGAAAGTCCGGGGGAGCGTGCCACCAAAGTTACCAACACCGTAACAGTGCACTCTTACACACCCCGGATTGGTGGGTTCTTCTTTGGTGGATCTTTTCCAGAAGCCTATCTATATCAGAAGGATGGGTCTATGAACGATTGCGACGATAAGACAAAAGAGCCCCAGACGAAATCGGAAAACTTGACAACCAGTTGAAGTTGATGTCTGCTGTCGACCATCCTAAGCATTCATTCTGGCCAAAATAAATCATTCACTTGGTGCCTCGGCCCCAGAATATCATCAGGCAACCCACAAGAAAGGGCCTATCTTTATTCTAACTTTGAACGTGAATAACAGATGTCTGATAGGATATGTGATCAGCCTGCTCTCATAACCATTGTATACCAATGTTGCATTTCCGATCCCTCCCTGCAACAAATACATCATGGCGCATAGGATCCTAGCTGCTGACCATATATGGTTGAGCTGCGAGGGCTTGAAGGGACTCTGGTCGAAAATCAGCGTTGAGTCGCTACATCAGGACGCCAAAGGTTCGGCACCGGTGGCACATGAGTAGCACGAAAATGGGGCATAAAACAGAGTGAAATAAAGGATTCCAAACTACATGCATTGGGCCGTCCTAGCGCAATCAGCGACTAGTCTCATCTTCTGCATAGCAGGGTGGGGTGTCATCTCGCGCACTCGACTGGAAAAGAAGCTTGAAGATCTTACTCCAGAGTAAGAGCAAATGGAAAGCGTGAAGGGTGGTCTCATGTGACACTGCAGGAAAAAGCGTCACCTGCGATGCAGGCTACCGTTCAGTCCAGCATCTAAGGAACACTTGAGCAACTCAAAACTGGTGATTTTTGATTGAGCTACGAAGGCTCTGTGCCACCAATATTGAAGATCTGTCTATGTTTAAGAGATAAAACCTGCTGTGTGCCTTCCTGAACACGGAGAACATCGAAGCTCTGTACCAAGATACCCCGCAGATCAACTTGAGGACCTATCCAGTCATTCTGGTCGGAAAGATAGCTGGTCCAACGTTCTTCATTAGGTTTGTTCATCATATCTCGGCTCATCTGACTCCATATATATGATCGTACTCCATACTCAAGGGCGTACCATCAACGAATCCTGAGCGCCCTCGACATGCTTGGCTTCTGGAAGGCGTCGGCTTGGCTTCGATCCAGACCCGATCCGGACGAGGATGATGACCAACGCGTTCTACTACTCCCCAAGGACCGTCACAACATCCCACTGACTTCTCTTCGTCCTCGACCACGAGACGGGCTCCCAATCACAAAAGCCTCACAGCAGCGTTATGTGCACTTTGGAATTGGTGGCGCTGGAAACAGATGCAAGTATGGCTGCGCTTTCGCATCTCGTCCTCTGGTCGGCTCAAATCCGTCCATATTGTCATCTCCGGATTACACATCATTACTCTTGATCATAATTTTCATAATTGTCTACTAACCTGCAACATCAAGGGCCTCAACATGTGATAAACAGCCAATCAGATTAACTCCGCAGCGGATGCATCGGCTGGCCCAAAGCAAGGGAGGTCCTCGGGAAGCAGAATGAGACGCGAGAGGCTCAGCATGACGCAGGTCAGAACAAGCAGGAGTAATTAGGAGAAATATCTCCAAAATTAGGGGGAAGAACGCGCGTGGATTATCACCAGTACTGGTGTGGAAATACAGACCAACGATTCCATGATTCCTTGCCTTTCATCCGCTTTGGTATGCGCCAAAATCAACACATGCGATCCGCTTCCCCTGAACTGCTGCAATGTCTCAGTTCTGATTGTCAACATTGCTGAATTGGTCTCGATTGTTTCCGCACAATGTCAATCTTGTGATCGGGTCAGACCTTGTTTCCTGTACCACACATTACAATATGAGCAACTCCGCTGCGGCCAAGAGGCTGAAGCTTCTCAGCATCGCGCCAGTGCTAGTACTTGCGGCCATGTCTCTCTTTTCGATTGTCAATTTTCTAGATTCTCCTAAACCCTGAGGAGAATTCCAGCTAAGGGTGGCCATCGCGACGCGGAATCCAGTAGACCTGCCCCTGCCGGGACCCGCACCCAAATATGCTCGACCAACTTGCCGTATGGGTGAGCGACATAAACAAGTCTACCAAGATCTAATGCCAGATGTCATTATTTTGCTTCATCTGTGTGCTTTTGTGCTTCCACTGCCCGTTCTCGACCTTGCTAAGCCGAGGGGATCGTCCTGTCTTTTCCTCTTCTCCTTCTACAGTTGTTCAGCCACGGACATCTTATACCTATGGGAGTCCAAGCGATCCCAGCTGTTTCTTTCCTTTCGCTTGTTTTGTTTTCTGAAGACAAGGTGCTCTGAAGATGGCGTCTTTTCCTGCGGTTGTCTGTGTATTTGCATTACTCCTTCTTCCGACGCGCATCTGCGCAACAGCGCTGGACAAGGAATCTGGAGACTTTTACTTTCCACCTCTAACATATGTTCCTCAGCTACTGTACATTTCCCTGTGCTCAACTTTTACTTACCCAGGCTGACTTGAGCAGAGGGATCCCTTTCACAGTCCAGGACGACACTCCACAATCATGGCACAATCCTGCTACAAATGTTACCCACCAACCAAATCAACAGAGCTCATCTTGTGCAGCCGCAGGGACCGGCTCATCACAATTTTGGTACGAAAAGATTGCCCACAACGGCCAATCCTCGTTTCTGAGCACGGACGTGAAGAAGAACTACCCAGTCTTTCGTAATGTGGTCAAAGATTTCGGCGCCGATAACACCGGCCAACATGACGCAGCTGGTGCTATTCAAAATGCTATAGAAGGTATTACGGCCTCCTCAAAAATCTAAGCAGAGCACCAAATGCTGAAATTCAGACAGCGGGGGCATCCAACGGTCCCAAGCGCAATGCTCGGAGCATGGGCACAACTGGTCAACCAGCAATCGTGTATCTTCCCAGCGGCACCTACCTGATGAAAAGCAGTTTGCAGTTTTTCGTGGGTACTGTCATGGTCGGGGACCCGACAAATCCACCGGTCTTGAAAGCAGCACCGGATTTCCGCGATGACCACGTTATTTTCGCCAAAGACCCAAATGTCGAGGGCACAAACAACTTCTATATCGGTCTCAAGAATGTGATTCTGGATTCAACCAGTGTCGATACAGCACGAACCATCGCGCTGGTTGACTGGACAGTGAGTCAGGCGACGCAGTTGACTAATGTGGTGTTCAACATGCCCACTGGTTCCAATGCACACGTCGGGCTGACCACTCAGTACGACTACAACAGTAACATTATTGTGGTGGGTACTCTTTAATATAGAGTTTGAATGTCTGTTAACGTGCCATTGATTTGTAGAATGACCTGCGTTTCAATGGGGGCACTATTGGGATGAAACTCAATGGACAACAATGGGTTTTTAAGAACCTCACTTTTAGCGGGACGTCCACCGGCGTGGTAGCTGGAGGAACGAACATTGTGTTCCTGGGATGCCGGTTCGAGAACGGGAATGTTGGAATAGACGCCAGTGGTACCTCCGGATCCCTGACCATCATCGACTCGAAAGGATCGGGTTTGAACTCATTAGTCGTATCTGGCAACTCTGGGGGCGCTGGAAATGCGATCATCCTGGAAAATGTGGAGAATTCTGGCACCACTGTCAGTCTGGGGAACAATCCAGTGCTGAGTGGGAATATGCCGGACACTTGGGTGCATGGCAACTTGGTAAGAGCTCATTCAACTTAGGAATAGGGCGTTTGAACTAACAAATCCCAAGTACTCCGCTGGTAACGCCAATAAAAACCACGTGGAAGGCCAAACTATGGTGACCAAACGAGTAGCCGACCTTCTGGTGGGTGGGAAGAACTATTTCATAATGCCTCCGCCGACATACAGCGAATTTCCTGCCCAACAAGTCCTGAATATCAAAACAGTTTCCGACAAACCGGTATATGGTGATGGCGTGACCGATGACACGAAGAATATCAACGACATTCTGGCTCAGAATCGTGACTGCAAAGTTATTTACTTTCCGGCCGGCACATACATCGTCACGGACACCATCTTCGTTCCTGCCAACATTCGCATTGTTGGGGACGCTTATGCCTCGGCCATCAGCGCTTCCGGCAGCAAGTTCACTGATATTAATGCGGTCCGCCCTATGGTTCGCTTTGGGTATCCGGGGGATATCGGAGTACTCCATGTGAGCGATATGATGTTTACTGTAGCTGATGTGTTGCCAGGTTGCCAAGTGGTGCGTATGCCTCCTGACACTAGTTCTGAACATTCGATTGACTCACATCTCTAGGTGGAAGTGAATATTGCGGGCAATAGCCAAGGGGACGTCGGGTTCTGGAACACCCATTTTCGCATTGGGGGTGCTGCCGGCAGCTTGGTCGAGACCAAATGTCAAGGAAGTCCGGCAGACTGCAGAGCGGCATGGGGACTGCTGCGTCTCACCAGCACATCGTCAGCCTACATCGAGAACATGTGGGGATGGACAGCAGACCATGACCTCGACGGCAGCAGGGCTCAGACCATCGCAACCGGCCGCGGCCTGCTGGTAGAAGCGAACAAAGCCACATGGCTGGTGGGCACGGGCTTTGAGCACAACACTCTGTACCAGTATAACTTCCAACGCGCGCGCAATGTCTTCTCAGCTCTCCAGCAAAGCGAATCGCCGTACTGGCAAGGACCGGGTAACCTCCTTGCTCCGGCGCCATGGGATCAGAGCCTCATCGCAAGCGATCCCGAGTACTCCGAATGCGCTGCCAACGATGCAACATGCCGAATGGCGCTGTTTGAGCTAATTCGCAGCTCGTCCAATCTCTTCTTGTATGGCGGTTGCAACTGGGTGTTCTTCAATAACAAACAAGGCTGCCAGGGAGACTGTCAGCAGAACGCAATTCGCATCGTGGATTCCTCTTCGCTGTATCTATACGGGACCAACACCAAAAGCACCACGAACATGGTGCTCAATGGCAATACACCCATAGCAAAGCAAAGTGACAATGCCGGTGGATGGGGAGGAGTAATTGCGGCGTATTTGTACAATTCATGAAAGCGACGGGTATATACATTGGGTGATATGATTATGGCTTATACATATGAAATTGAGAGCTAATGGTTATAGATAATGTCTATTGAGCAATACAGACTTGAGATATGCCATATCGTATATGACCAGTATGAGCCATCGGGAGAAACCCACACTCTACTCCGTAGTCTTTGGTGACGGCGAATTACTAGAAGCGGTACAGGACAGTCGATGGCGATTTCCAGACCCAGTACAAGTTCCACTCGTCCATATTGCTGAAGCTGTGATGACTATTCTTTTCGTGTCTCTGGATAGTGGTACATTCCTGCTAAATACAAAGCGATCCTAACGGTATTACAAGGTGCTGGAAATTCAGCGCCCAACCTTCCGCGATTATCAGGCCGTCGTATGCCATCTGTCAAAGCTGTTCAGAATACTGTATGCTAGTACACAGACAAAAGTAAAGTCCAACCCGCACCTAATCATACTCATGATCAGTCCATTCATCATCTGTCTCTCTCTCCCACAGATCATCGTCGTTGTTCTGCGGCTGCTCCACCGTGGTTGCGTTCTCGATAAACTCATCAATCCCCTCGATGTGTATCAATCGTGACAATTTCTTGGCCTTGTCGGCGAGCAGATTCTCCAACTGCCTATCAAACACGTCGTCCGGAAGACCCTTAACCTGCGGTTTCATACCCTTCTCGTACCCATAAATACAGAGCGATTCGAGACTTGGTGGGAGATGATCCACGATCGCAAATGATGAATCCTCCACCTGGTCGGGGCCGATTCCTCGAGCTAAGTAGTAGAGGAGGTGGATGCCGAGGCTCAGATTCTTTAGTTCAGTAAACCCGCGAAGAGAGCACGGTGACAATCCACAACCGACTGGGTCATCCTTCGCTTTGAGCTCCTGGAGTTCTTCTGCCCACTCCTGTTGATAGATGGGGTGGGATCTCAACGATGGGCCGTCACTGGCAAAGAAAGCTTGTCCTAGGCTGGGTTCGAATGTCTCAGCCAGTGGTGTTTCTGCCTCCACATCTAAATCAAGATGGAGCAACGAATTGCCGTGCAGGAGGAGAGCCCTAAGGACATGATCCGGACTGAATATGCTCAGCGAGCCATCGCTCGAGCCTCGGCCGCCGACAGCATAGGTAAACTCTTCCAGCCGTTTAGCTGACTCGATGACCCGCACCAGATGATGGTAATCCAAACTGGAGTTTCGAATGGTGATTTTGGTATAATTCCCTGATTGGGGCGGGGGCTCCACGCTAGCACTCTCCATGCCCATAATGGCGTCGACCCGGATGGATTCCACTCCGGGCAGCCGGCGCACCAAGTTCAGGCTGCCGTACAAGTCATAGGGCTGGTAATAGAACCAGCGATAGATATTTGTATCAGCATCGACAAGGAATCGAACTTTGCGAAGATATTGCAGGAATGGCACAGTCTCCTGCGGGCCACTAATCGCACGGTCTAGGAAATGCTTGAAGGAATAATCCGTCTCTCGAAGTCGAGTCCCATTGGCTTGTGCAGTCAGTTTCGACAGCCTCGAAGGTTCCTTGCCGACAGGGCAGAGATTCAGCGATTCCAACAGTGGCGAGACGCTGACTAACAACGCTGCCAACGCCTGGGCGAGAAACGGGCTTCGCGGGTCATGATGGCTAGTTAAAGTCAGGCTCGGGCGTTCTAGAAGTCACCTGCTCTGAGGACATGAAAGCCGCATCATGAGACAGTAGATGAATAAATAAGGGTGCAGGAAGGGGGAAGTCATACTCCATGCTGGCTGGATTTTGGAGTAGGATGTTGAGCATCTTTTCCTGTTCTTGCGGAGACTCAAAGCCGGCCCGCCGAATAGCCGCAGTCAAGCGCTCCTGGTCTTTTGGTCGGAGGGACCGCTGAGGGGGCTTCACTGTGTATAACTGCACGATTCCAGAACCCACCGATGGGGATCGGTTCAGCTCTATATGGCGAACGTACCGCCCATATTGAGGGGTTTTTAGAATCGACTGGAGGATTTTGAAGGCCACAGCCAAATCTAAGGTCTCTCGAAGCTTTACTCGGCGGTATTTGCGCCGAGTGGTCATGTCACAAAGACGATGCCAACGGTGGCATTGTAGAGAGAGCGCCGCTGCATCTGCATGTGATGGAAGGTAAGAAAGGATGTGCAGGAGAACCTCATCCGGGAGGGATTGGACAGACATTCTGATAGAATAACGGCACTGGACAATGCTTATTCATATCAATCCTAGCACATAGATTCGTTTAACTGCATATTTGGTCATGTTACGTTCTCACGGATAGAACCACTTCACACTCGTAGGTTAGGGTTCAGGGTTTTCATCCGCCAGCTTCAGGACCGGATAGATATACACTTGTCCGCCCTTTTCTCAAAGCCCATCAAATCGTGCGTATTCGAGGTTCCTCAAGTCGAGACTTATTTCTGTCCTCCGTACTCTGTACATAATTCTGAAGTCGACAAAATAGACGATGATATAATAAGCTCTTATGGTGTTGTGGACTAGACTGGATCGGGCCGCAGGCCCGCAACCCACTTCGGGCAAAAGACTCGGCTTTGGTCAACTGGACAACAACAACATCGTCATCAGTATCAACCAGAAACAACACAGCAAGGCAATTGAAACCTAATTCATCATGCCGCTATAATAATGCATCCAACCACAGTCAATCTGCTGTTTTAAATTTCCAATCAGCTTGAGCCATGTCAGTTTCTAATCTGTTGTTCCTGAATCCTGATCGGTTGCCTCTACAGGTGGCTGGGATGAGGAGGCTGGGAAGTCGCTCATTGACTCCAGAGTCCAACCACCCAACCCAATATCCACAATACAGACATGACAGCCTCCTCATCCCATGACAATCAAATGAATTATCATTTTTCTCCCTCGCATATCATTCTCTGCCTCTGGTCATCCATGTGAAGGTGAGCTCACCGCATACATTCTTCGGTTGTCTGCAGCTGTTCAGCCGTCATGAATGTCCCGGGGTCGGAAAATGTGAGTCTGAGGACTGTCAGCTGTAAGTGAAAAGAAAAAGAAAATTGAGAGGCAAGCTTGATCTATCATATTCGCACTCTCACTCTTCCTTCTCCCCTTGCTCCTTCTATAGCTGCCAGGCAAGATAAAAGGTCTGCACGGTGCTGATGATTCATTGCAGCAAGTAGACCACAGCTGTTCCGCTCTGAATCAAAACAGTCAATTGCTGCGTCGGACGATTACTACTCCCTCTCGGATCGTACGACAACGTCCGGTTCTAGAACTCCAAGCTCGGAGAGCCGTCTCACCGTCCAGCGGTATGCTACGCCGCATTCCCACCCTGTCTCCAACGCTTCATCTCCCGCGTTATCTCGAACGCATCTAGGCGCCAATATGGCTGGTTCTCGATCACAACATTCCATTCCGGAACAGTCCCGAAACAGGAATGTTCCTCCCTCCGGCCCCAGTCCAGCTCGATTCGAGCACGGCAGACTGGGCATGTCCGACGAATCCATTCGACACGTACCAAACGATAGCTATGCCGGTCGCTCACCGACTCCCGGGACGGACGACTTGCCCTACATTCGGTTCGCCATTAATCAGCTCACGCGGGAAGATGAGCAGCCGAGCTTATCGAGGCAGTCCTCGGGCGCAAGTGTCGATTATCCGCCACAGCCTCTCGTATGGGATGCAGCTCTGGGCCAGTTTACCCGTCCCTCGAAGCCCAAAGGAAGTCCATTACGGCCTCCAGAAGAACGATTACACCAGCACAGTCCGCCAGAAAGGTCGCCACAGAACTCGGTTGATCCGGAGGCATTTGTTGCGGTTGACCCTCCGGACAATAACCTGCTGTATCCCCCATTGGATTTTGTGCCTAGTGTTCTACGGCCATGGGCACTGGCTCTGACCATTCTTTCTTGCCTGCTCATGATTGCCGGGGTTGTCTTCTGCAATGTCTGGTCTCAGCGGCATGAAGGATTCTGGGACTACGATGGACAGGGAGGCTCACGGTATTTCGTGGTTCAATTTTTACCCCAAATTCTGGCAGCGATTATCACCATCTGGACATTTGTAATCCAGGCGGCTGTATACCGCGTCATGCCATTTGCAATCATGGCATCGGAGACGCTACAAGATCGCGTGACACAGAAGCTGCCAATTCTGTCACGAAATTTCCTGCTACCTGACTGGTCGTATTTCAGGCATGGAGAGCCCTTAGCCGGGTTTGCTCTGCTTACGATTTGGATCTCGAACCTCATTATCATCCCGCTCCTCAGCTGCTTCTTCCAAGCAAAGTGGCACCTGATCAATGGCGAAGGGCAGTGGCGATGGAATGCTGTCCTAGCTGTCGGGTGGACAATCGTGGCCGTTTACGCGTTACTTGCTCTTGGACTGGCGGCGCTTCTCATTCGCTTTATGCGGACACGGTCTGGACTGATGTGGGATCCTGTCAGTCTGGCTGACCTGATCCCCGTCATCCAGCGATCCAACATTCTGCATGACTTTGAACATTCCGAGACACTGCCGGATGTTGGAAGTGCACTTGGGCCCAGAGTTCTCCGCCTAGGCTATTGGCAGGTATCGAACCGTGCTGAGGTCTTCTACGGAGTTGCCGAGGTTGATGCTCCTATACGGAATCCATCTCTGCATCGACCAGAGATGAGCCGTGAGAAGCAACCACTGGTCTCCAGGGTCTCCTTCGATATCGAGCGACGAAGCACTCATGCGGCCGAAGGCTTTGAACAGCAACTATACTCCCAATCTGTCCGTTACCGCTGGGCGCCGTGGTTTCTCAAAGACACCTTCGTGGTCGCTTGGTCGGTGATTATCGGCGCGCTTTTTATTGCGTTCGTGCTCGTCAGCTTTATCCACGATGCCATTAAAGGCGGATTTCCTCCACGGCTACCAACTTTGCCCTCGACGGGCGCTTTCTCATCCTCAAACTTCTTGTACAGCTTTATCCCTGCCTTGATCGGTAATATTCTGTTCCTCTCCTGGCAACCGATCGATGTCTACTTCCGTGCACTGCAGCCATACGCCACTTTGTCCTCTCCAGATGGCGCTCGAGCGGAGCAAACTCTATTGCTAGAATATCCTGCAGCCTTTCCTCTTCAGGTGACACTGCAAGCTATTTTGAATGCGCACTACAAAGTGGCGTGGATCTCTCTGATGAGCATCGTGTCCGCAGCTCTCCCTATACTGGCTGGAGGCGTCTTCATTGCCCTCTGGTATCCCTCGCACGAAGAAGTACGAATTGCTGCACTAATGCCTGCTTTCTATACCTTGGTTGCTTTCTGCGCTCTATACACCGTATCCTTCTTGTGTATATGGCCCCGCAGATACAGATATCTTCCTCACGACATCAGCACACTAGCAGACCAAATCAGCTTCTTTTACCAAAGCCCGCTTCTTGCCGATAAGCTCCTCCGCGAACCCAGAAGCAAGACGGATCTTGTCACTCGACTAGTGACAGCGCCCCCGGGAGAGAGGGAATATCCAATGTACGGGTTCGGGATCTATGTCGGGCGTGATGGGAAAGAGCATCTCGGAATAGACCGTTTCCAACGACCTGGACGGTCCGATATGCTAATTACAACAGGGAAGATGGAAAGTTGATTGTCCTATTCCTTTTTTTCGACGGCAAATTCGATGCTGTTACTTATGCAGCGATACGTTCCATGAAACATGACTGTGCTACGAAGCATTTCAGAAATCCGCTTACGGTTGAACGACGACAACGCGACGATTCACGCAGAAAATTAATTACGATGATATTGAAACGATTTACTTATGATGACGACGATGATGTATGCTCAAATGCGACGATATATTTCTTATTTTTTCCCTGATATTAGCGCCTCGTTTCTGCATTTTCTAATACCATTTTGTTTCGGTGATATTCTGCTATGCTTCACTCGGTTCTGAAAATACTCTGTGACTTTGCGTTGTTTCAAAACATCAACACTCTACCTCGATGGCATTGTACAGGCGTTTATTTGCTTTCCAGCTGTACAGCTATAGAACACAAACACAATATGATACACTTGAAGTGAAACCCTGTCTAATTCTCTTCTTCTCTTGATAAGTTCAGGTACCGTCCGCCGAAATGAGTCCTCAGTCTCACCGGATCGTGTGCCCGTGAATAGTCTCTGCTAGGGCTGAGTTTACGCGGTGACCAACGGGCATGGATTTCAGCGGGTTGCTGATATACCCTTTTGATGCTCCATCGGGGTAGCCTTGCTTCGCTGTCAATGGGGAGCTTCCTATTTTAATCATACTGTATTATTAGACCATAGACAATGGTGAACTGAATTCCTTTACAGGACTCGAAATGATTGCATGAATCAGCTACAGGCACAGCAAATGAGCACGTGACCTCAGCAAATATCAACTCCGCATGTATCTCCGCCTTGAGGATTAATCAGAACCCGTTCAACAGCTATTCCTTAACACCACCGTCTTCCAAGTCTTCTCTCAGTCTCCTTGCGCCGAATATATCTCATTGTGCATACGCTGGCATAAACTTATCATCTCCCACCTTCACATAACCGAGTCAACCACCCACCACACCACCAAAACACCTCATTTCAACACCATGCTCTCCTTCTTCAACTGGGGCTCCAGCCCAAACCCAACCACAGACTCAAAGAAGACATCCGCAGCACCCTCCCAACAAGAGTCCATTCCCGGATCAACCGAACCGCAACCACAACCACAACCGCATCAAACGCAACTGCCATCCCAACGACCCCTCACAAACCTCAAACTCCTCTTCGGCGGCGTAACCTTCTTCACCCTCTCGCTGCTCATCACCCGCCGCGCCTTCACCAGGCGCGTTATCGCCTCCACACCACCATACTGGACGTCGTCGGTGTACCACCGCGCCCCCGTAAACGGCGCCGGGGACGCCTTCGAAGCGCTGAGCCTCGCGACGCTGAATGTGTGTTCGTTTGCGATGATGGCTACGGGGGGTGTGCTTTATGCGCTTAATATCAATAGCGTGGAGGATATGCGGCGGTATGTGAAGAAGGAGATGGGGACGGGGACGGTGCGGGATGAGGAGGTGGAGAAGGAGGTGGAGGAGTGGGTTGCTAAGGTGTTGGGGGAGAAGTTCGGGGTGGAGTTGAAGAAAGAGAAGGAGAAGGAAACGGGAAATGTTGAAGGGAAAGGGGAGTAGAGTAGAGGAGAGGGTTTAGAAGAAAATGTACAGTGAAACGTCATCCTCAGCTCTTGTATACTAGTCATATCACGAATCATGAACTCGCATCAGGTTGTACAGCTTATATTATTACACTGGGTCTGGTCATACTATTTCTCCATACGTTCGTATCGCTCCCGCGCTGTCTGCCTCGTCTTCTCCAGGAACTCATCGTACCGGTTGCGTGTGTTGCGTCCCGCTTCCTCGACCGCATCACCTAGTTTGCTTCCTTGCGCACCCAGTCCTACTCCCTGCGCATACACCTCTGTGGCTATCGGGGCGGTCATGCCCGTACCCTGAGCTCCCAGCCCAGAGCCGGCCGACCAGCCCATCTTACTGAGGAGCGACGCACCCTTCGATGTTGACTCCACCGGTGGCTCGTCTTCCTCCTTCGGCGCAGCTGGCTTGGCCTTAGTCGACGCTCGCGAGCTGCCAAACGCCTTTCGACGTTCTCTTGCACGGTCCCTGTACTCGGGGGTAGACTGAACGATGCCATGCTTGATGAGCTTGCCCATTGCTTTGTTTTTCAATTCGTCGTTCTGCAAATTATCACGGTGCAGCTGACTGAGACGTTCGTGTCTGTTGACTTCAGCTGAGCTCTTGAATTGCCGCATGCACAGGTAGCAGCAATTCCGATTTAAATCAGCATAGGATTGTGTGGGAGGAGCCGCAGCGTCGGCCGGCGATCCACGGCTTTCCATGCCGCCGTCGCTTCCCTTCTCGTCTGCGTCCTTTTTCTGAATGCCATGCAGCTCAGCATGGCGATTACTCCAGAACTGCAGATGAGAGGGAACGGCAACTTTCTTGGACGCTGCGCTTGCTGCGGCGTCTGCCTTTCGCTTCTTTGCCTTCTCTGCTTCTTTCGAACTCTTCCCTTGGTTTTCTGCTTGGCCCTGCGCGCTCGAGGCTTGGTTGTTGTCCAACTCGGCAGTTGACACCGTCAATTCTTTCACGTATGCCTCCTCGTCCCAGTACATAAGCTTCAAGGACGGGTTACTGAGGGGACTGAAGGTGAACTGGTCCGTGCTCGCCGAAGGATTGATAACAGGTACAAACACGCCAGCGTGTATGTAGCTTACAAGAACAGGCTTTGAGGAGATGGTAAATTTTTCAAATGAATGAAGTCGCGCAACAGCCGCTTGGGCATCCTGCAAGAACAGTAAGCTTAAGCGAGACATGAAGATCACAACAAACGTACCTGAACAGTGGCGAACTCCGCAAATCCATACCGCCAGCTCTCGTTGGTTTTGCGGTCTCTGACCAGTAGGACACGGCGAATAGAGCCATCTCTTGCCCCAAGATTGGAATCACCGGTGGTGGAAGCCACCTTGGCCCCCTTCCTTTGGTTCTCCGAAGGTCCACTCAGGCCGGGAGTAGGTCGGTAGAGCTTAGCCACGCCCTTTGCAAGGAGCTCTTCGGTGACAGAAGACTCTAGCCCTCGGAAAAGAAGAAACTGCGAAGGTTGATTGTCTGGAGCCGCATCGTTGTCGCCGTTGTTCTCAACCTTCGGAGCAGCAATTCCAGGTGGACCAGCCGGGCCAACCTCTGCACCCTGTCAGAAAGCGCCCTATATCAGACCGACGGAACGACTTACCAGGCCGGGGCGCTTGGCATCGGAAGCATTTATTGCGAGTCGAGTAGTTAACAATAGCGCACTGTAACAGTCAGGTCAGCTTGCCAGATATGCCACGGTCCAACCAACGCACCATTTTGCAGGTCCAGTCACCCTCGGCCCTCGCACGAGTGCGATCCTCTCTCTCACGGCTATAGGCGATGCGGACCTTGGTGCCCTTGTCCTTATTACTAGCATTAGGTCCATGCAGATAGAGCGATGGGAAATTGCGGTCCATGAAGTCGCGTGCAAAGTCAAGGTTTCTAAACCTGAGGAAGCCAAGTTGCCGTGATTTTTCTGTACAAGTCAGACATTTGCGCGTAAATTGCGACATAAGAGGAACATACTGGTTTGTCGGTCGCGGATCACCCGAACTTCTTCTAGACCTTCGACATAGTAAAAGTCTCTGAGCTCATTCGAAATCTGTTCAACACGTCGACCGGAGCAGACCCGGTGACATGCACATCTCAGCCTCTTGCCATCAAGGACATGTTTGTGACATGGAGCGTAGCTCTAAAACTCCAGAAATGGGACTTCAAGGGGGGAAGGAGTTTTCCAACGTCTTCTTCCGCCATATCCACCGGCAACCCATCCATCATGACTTCTCTGCTTTCCTTTTCGTGGTAAGGCTGTCGACTCCGACGAGGGCTGCGGCTGCGACTGTAGCTTCTACTCCGACTGTATCCGGGTGAACGATATCCCTCGCGGTCACGATCTCTGTAGGCCGGTCTGCCGCGCCGCGGTGGCGGTGATCTAGAGGGTCGCCGACGATAGTCATCGCGGTCGCGACTTCGATAACGAGGTCGGGAATCGAGTCGGTCTCTGGATGGATCGCGTCGCCGATCTGCAGCTGGACCTCGCGGAGGAGAGTGCTGGCCTTCTTCACGCAGAGAACACTGTTAGTAAATCTCTATCTGCAGAGGAACATATGGCCTCTATAGAGCCTTTGGCTTGATATCATGTGGGGAAAGAGAGCGTTTACCGCCAGGCGATCGTGATCGGGAAGGCGAACGATCATCGTACATACGACCGTCCCGATCGTCACGGCGCGGGTAAGGACGATGAGAGGATCCCGGAGGGAATCTGCTGTCTTCCGGATTGAAATGTGACATGGTGACACCGCAGCAAAACTGTGATGGAGACTTGGAGAAGGAATGTCGAGTGACGGAGATTCATACAGATATCCGGCAGAATCCTAGACCGCCTTCTGATCTTAACTGTCGCTTATACTTCCCAATCGGGAGAGGATTAGAACTATATATTTCCTTCGCGGACGATAGACAACGCATCATCGCTTGTTAAGTCTGATACAGAAATAGGCTTGATACGAACAAAGTACAACCGTCCTTATTTACTCATAGAGTCCATAATTAGGAGGAATCAGAGACCAAATCGTCCTGTTGTTGCATGATTCCATTTGCCTTCCATGAATACTGCAATGTTGACATTTTCCAGCAACTAGCTACCGCAACCATGCCCCGTCGCTTCTGGCCTAAACGTTGTATTTTTACTCCTGCAGGTCAACGTCTGTCATAAAATCGAATCCACCCCTGATAATAACGAGATCGTCATTGCGTGCAAAGAGGATATCCCGCCGAAGGACGGCGCAAATTACGTCCCGCGACCCCGCGACCCAGTCGTACGGGATGAAGAAATGTCTGCTGTACGATGTTATATCAGATGTTTGATTTTCCAGTCCCACGGAACAGACCCAGGAGCCAGTATCGAGGAAGACCAGTCGGCTGGATTCGCAGATTCCAATAACCTGTGCAACCCTCTGTGACAGAAGAGCGAGTCTTGGTTCCACCGGTGAAACCAAGGACTCATCTCCTTGAACGTCTTGACCTTCGTCTATTGATAATGACGTTAGACCGTCGTCCAACCCTGGTGATACTGTGACGACATCCTTGACGCTGGCTTCATTGTCGGCTTCGAAGGATTTTGCGTCCAGAAGATACAGGTTTTGGGTTTTCGCAGGGCCACCGAACTCGGAGAGCTCAACGAGAACACCCTTTGCACTATGTAACGCAAATTGTCTGATGCTCTTAAATTCCAGCTCTCGCACTCTGATGTCAAGTGACACAGATACAACCTGGGACCACTTATCCCAAGTATACACACGGGCAGCCGTACTTTCAAAGCAAATTGCGTGGTACGCTGAGCGTGGATGCTGAACCCATTTTCGCACGGGTGCCCAATCGGTGTATTTTCGTGAATTCTCCTCGTGGCCATCAATTTGCCAAAGATGATCTGATCCACGTGTTGATAGAATGAACTTGCCAGTTGCTTCCGACGTGAGAACTTGAATGATAGAACCGCCGTACTCTAGTCGGGCCTGGAATGCCATTCCCTCGGCCACCCATTCGCCGTGTGCCGGCTTTCTCACGTGCCAGGCGAGTATCTTATTTGATACATCAACGCTTATAGCTAAGTCATGTTGAGTCCACCATTCCAAGATGCGAACTGATGAGTTGTGACGGCAGATTTCAAGCTTCCTAGATCCAGTTTTTGCGTCGTACAACGAGACAGATCCATCATCCCGGCCGCATAGGACAACATCTCTGTCGTAATGCACTGCTATAGCGCTGATCTTAACCTTGCTGTCCGTGGCTTCCGCTTCTATAAACGATTGTGACGAGCTTTCGCTCGTATCATCACCGGCTGATCTTCGAAGCAGCACCGGCGGCTCCCAAATATTGCATTGTGATCCTCTAATATCGACGCAGTGCAGGCTGTCTATGCTGAAAGACAGCTGTTTTATAGAAAGACTCGAGGATTGGACTCGGTAGAGCAACGTGAGAGTATCGAATTCGTATATGTGAATTGCTCCGAATCCAGCACTTCCTGCAAGCAGGCGTCCGTCTGCACTGGAAGCGAGCGTGTGGCAATTCGCGCGATGACTTTCCAAGGTTTGATCGTCAAATGGATTGAGAAGAACAAGCTCACCATCAAGGTACGAAGCAACAAGTAGGTCAATAGCTGGGTTGGGATTGAATACCAGGGCTGTCACCGGATGCGTGCTCGTTCGACCATCAGAGAGCTTTTTACCGCAAGAACCATAATAAACGTCCTCTTCTAGGTCCCAGAGAGCAATCGGCCGCCCACTGTATGCCACTGCGAGCATTCTATGTCCAAAGGAGATCGAGATCACACTTGGAACCCGCCGCGACCGTGTGCACTTGTCGTCGCCTGTGTCATTCCACGGCCTGTCTGGTTGTCTAGCGCCATTGTTATTCAGGTCCCAAGATCTCAAGTAATTTTTGTACGTTGGAACGATCAGGAAATCTTCGTCGAATGTAAGTCCTATAGGTCTAACGGGCACTTCGAAATTATAAAGAATATGACCGTTCTGGATGTCCCATACCAAAAGGTTCTTGAACCCACACGAGGCGAGCACATCTGCCTTGGTTCCGAACTGCAGGAACATTACCGCCTCTCCATGATCAAACTCCTTATATTCCTGACAAGTCGTCACGTAGTACATAAAGATTTGACCGGTACTCAACCCCACCGCGAAAAACTCGGGTCCGTGGCAGAGTGCGCTAGTTTGGCCTTGGTGGAAAGCAATGCAAGACAGTCGGTCATCCCACGAAGTGTTTGACATTCCAATGACAGAGATCTTTCGTCCGGCGCTCGCATTCTTGCGAATTGTCGTCTCTAAGGGACAGAACGCGGGTATCAGCGAGTATATCGCCCACGGTTGGCTGATGAGAGCACCGGAGAACTTTCCCGAGATCCTGATTAAGTCCGTTATCCAACCTTTCACCCTTTGTAAATCAGTTGCAAGCGGCGACCGCTCACTGGAGCAGGCTTTCAAATACACCCTCAAGTTCCTCGCAGTGCGGATGAGTGGCATGAGGTTTTTATTTCTAGCGACAGCCTCGATCCATGACAAGACGTTGGTCTTCAAGAACTTGTCAAGCAAATTCAGAAGATCGTCTGCTAGTGGATTGGCCTTCATTAGGTGATAAGAAAAGTGTAAAGAAGCGTAGCTAGAGAACTCGCTTCGTTTATCTGCTGGAGACCTTGAGACAGATCGCCTATTGGTCCTCGGTGGTCTCATCTCCTCCCCTGCGAGGTATGCAAGACAAGCTCTTGCGATACGCGTATGAGAATCGGTTTGATCAATCGCGAACTCTGAATTTAAGCTGTTGTTCAACAGAAACTCCCTAGCAGTTTCATGCACCATCTGGACTCTGTCGAACTTATCAATGGCCACCAGCTGCCCACACAGTGCACTAATACTTTCCCGCAGTCTGGGGAATATATCCTTAACATCTAATTTCAAAGCTTCTTCAAGCTCTTTCACAGTTAGAGGTCGCGTCACACTTGTGGCCCAAGCAAGGATAGCTTTAATCAGCCTCTTCCCACGTGTAGCTTGCGACATCAAGTTCAGTGTTCTCAAATAAAGATCTTCCATGCCCTTGGGCACTTCGGCGAGGACCTGGCGGATCTCCTCTTCAGAATGCGAATCGGATAACTCATTGAGAACCAAGACAGTCCAAAGCCAAGATCCTTCAGATTTCCCTAAGATTCTTTCCGCAAGAGCAGCACGATCAGCTTCGGATTCGACAATGAGGGCATTAGCTCTTGCTCGAACAAGCGATCCAATATCTTCTTTTGTGTCCGCCGTCGAAATAAGCTCCGCTCGGACTTGGTCATGTCCCAACATAGCAATACGCCTTTCGATTTCCGACGTTTGCCGGCTTGTGACAAGAATTTTCAGCGGGACCGAGAGACCAAGCCTGGCAAGTACAATTTCGAAAAACGATACCAGGTCTGCACACTCGTCGAGAGCATCAATGACCCAATAGTGTCGCTGGAAGTTTGTTTTGAAGATCCCAGAGGTGAATAATCTTCTCCAGAGGATACGATCGTCGTCACCGTCGAGCTTTACATCTCTTTCACGCATTTCAAGCAGCAGTTGCCGTATCTCTGTGTTCACGCAAGCCATTTGAAAAGCAAGAGATCGAAGACAAGTACTAAGCTGTGACTTGGACCTGTCCCCGTGTTTGAAAAAGAAGAAACTACAAGCGTCATGCTTCGTGCGTAACAGAGAAACCAGGTATCCTGAAAGTACGGACTTGCCAGATGCAGGTTTTCCATAGAGCCAAAGCACACGTGCAGCGTTGGGGTCGCTGTCTTGCCACTCTAGGTAGCTTTCCTTCGATTTTATCCCTTCGCAAGTCCCGGGCAAGCGAACATCTTGAACAAGTATCAGGTCGTCCTCAAATTTGTCAGACACGTCTAGGTATTCACTCAGGTCGTTGATGTTGCTACGAAGTAGCCTCTCCTTCGATTTCTGCGCTACATCGGGATTTTAGCGACCTGCTTGCGAGACCTAGGACTGGATCATACCTGATTCCGCGGCACTGTTGATTGTGGACGCGAGTGCATTGCGGATGAGTATATAATTTGGATCGCTCGGTGCTTCGAACTTACATATAGAACGATGATCAGCGTTCAGCGGTATTCGTTTCTCTTTGCGATATCCAAGTGTAGCCGAGTCGGGATCAACAATCAGCACACGGAAGACACCTTTGCTGAGCTTTTGTGTTTCGTAGAATGACCACAGATCTATATCTTCCGAATGTCTACTAAATTCATTATTAATCGATCTTATAGCGTCAGACCCGCGCTTCAGGTCTGAGACGTAGGCTCGCGACGAGTAGGTGATGTTGAGAATATTGCTTAACAGCTTGGCAGAATCAGAGCCACTGTGAGGTGTCGCGAGGAAGTACATGGCACAAATCCTTTTGATCAGGTAGCGGTCTGTTGCATCTTGCTTTGCCAACAAAAACGCCTTTTTGATGACCAAGCCCCCCATGCTGTGACCAACAAAAATGATTGGTGTATCCGCATTGCGCAAATGGGGAGAAGTAGTCAATTCACCCAACAAAGATCGAGCGAAGTGATGGATGTCCAGGCAGTTAGCCTTGCTCTTGACCCAGTCTGAATCATACCCGAAACTGTGCACCCGTACATTCTTGAACGCGGAATCCCTAGGAAGCCATTCCTTTGGCCAGTAATGCGAAGCGGAAGCTGTTTTGCTCCATGTCTTTCTGGAACCACCCCCGAGACCATGAACAAATATCAAATCGATTAGAGGTTGTTCAGGAGAAAACAGAAGAATCAATCCTAGCGGTCCTCTGAGCTCTTCGGCACTGACTTCTGTGGTAGATTTGGTCTGAACATAGGTATCGGTCGTCTGGAAAGGGCTGTAACTGAAGGCACTGGTTGCAGAAACCTCACCCCTTTTACGATGCGAACTATTGACCGAGTCTGACAGTCTGTGTCAGCAACGGTACTAAAGATCTGATACTGAGAACCCGTGGTCCACAAAGATCTCACCATCCTGTCGCGGCATTGTCTCCAACCACTTTAGCTCAAAGATGTGCTCATTCCCAGATCCAGAAGACGGGGAGCGATTAAAATAAGCTCTCTAAACCAATGTCGCGATATCCTCTGGCTCCTTGTGCAACGTAGACAATCTGCGGACAAGCATTATTACATCCAATAGCTCCACTGCCGTGGTTAGTCACTAACAGGCATTGGAGTGGAGTGACAAATTATCATTATTAGTCAAGGCAGGAGTCGAACAGCGTAAGGGCCACCGACGGTCACTTTCTATCCTGGTGTGAGCTCGCCCCAGATCGAGTGGACGAATGAATAGCCATTGTTTGGCGCCACGACTCAGGGTCGAGATGAGGGGTGGTTTTGGAACGCAATGTTGAGCCACCTGGAAACTTCAATTTTCCAGTCAAGTCTCAAGGCTTCAATGGAAATTGAACTGTATTAGGTATTCATGTGGAAGGTTTCATGGAGCGCTAACCCCTCCAGGGATGAAGGTGTTTGAAATGCTGCTGAGGTTGGTAGGAAAGGCTGTGGCTTTAATTAGAACTTTGGATGTCGGCGCTGTCTGGCCTCTTTTGACAAGGCCATCTGTAAGCCTAAGGCCGGACTATTTCCTCAGCGAGCTAGATACATCATACAACCTATATATGTTGCTTGATTTCATTCCAATGACAAAGACTCGTCTTGTGTTCTCTCACATTTGCTCAATCTCAAAGCTTCATTTTGCCTAGACATTCGGCCTCACAATTCAGACCACTTCTTCAATCCAACAATACAACATAAACCATAATGACAACCGAGGCTTCCCATCCAACAATTGCGGCAGGCGATCATAAAGCTTATATGCAATATGCTTTAGAGAAAGCTCAATTGTCCCCGCCAGCGCCAACCAAGTTTTGCGTTGGAGCAGTTCTTGTCGACGCAGATAAGAACGAGATCTTATCTACGGGATACTCGATGGAATTGCCCGGGGATCGACCCGGAGATCCAGGCAATACGCACGCAGAACAATGCTGTTTCATCAAGGTTGCAGAAAGACATAATATACCAGAAGACCGATTGGGCGAGGTGTTACCCAAAAATACCGTGCTATACACGACAATGGAGCCGTGCAACGAGCGACTAAGCGGGAACAGGACGTGCGTGGACAGGATATTGGGTCTCAAGAGTGCTGTTAGAGTGGTCTACGTCGGGATCAAGGAACCGGAGACGTTTATTGGTCAGAATCTGGGCAGGAAGAAACTCGAGGACGGTGGTGTTATTGTTGAGCATGTTGAGGGTATGGAGCAACAGATTCTGGAGGTATCTATGGCCGGACACAATAAATGAGACCACTATTTTCAAGAGATGTACATAATGCTATCTCTTTCCTAGTCCAATGTTGAGAATGAGTTTTATAACTATACCTCTGTTTCGACTAGAGACATGACTTTCTAATAAAACTTCGATCATAAACCGAATAGCAGGAGCCGGAGCATGCAAGTCTTTCGCATTTCTTGTGTAGACCTGGACCGAAATTGACCGTGATTAGCAATTTAGGATATTGGAGAGATACATATGGACGTTCAATGCAAATCTTGATTTTGTAGAAGTTGCGCTGGCTCTTGTGTCTTGCTAGATATGATCCCCAACGTTAACTTAATTTTGACAGTGGCTTGATGAATTGAGCTTGTGTAGATAGTTGTCCGACCGAGTACCCGAGTACCTGACACATGGTCATGCAGGCCAACATGTTGCTTTTTTTGCACTGGAGATGTCGTACATAAAAGTCTGTGATGGTCACAATCGGAGGCTAACTCCTTTTACGTAGGACCTAATTCTGCCATACACACATCCTAGAACTATAGATTCAAGTCTGAGGTAAGTATTTCTTCTGCCAAGCAAAAGGTAGTCGTTCTCATCCAGACATTGTGCTCGACAATGAGCCACCTAAACGACCGGTGGTTGTGAGCAAACGCTGGAGTCTTCATAGCCGAAAGGGAGGCGGATGGAGCCTGAGACTGGAGAGAGCAAAGCTTCTGTCAGCTTACCAAAGCTCTACAGCTGATTTCCGTCTGTGGTATGTTAGGCGAGATCACGTGAATGAGAGCTCCGATTCCCGCCAACTGGGCGCGTCAGCCTTCTGTCGAGGTAAAGGGGGATTCAGCAGTGAATTGATTCAAAATTTAGAAGAAGCCTGCTTTCTTAGACTATTTCTGACTGATGCTTCATGGCCTATGCAGATAAACAGACGCATAGCAAAGATAATGGCGTGCCTTGAATGCGGAGACCTATGACGTGGCACGATTGGCGGCGGGGAGAGAATACAGGGAGGGGTAATTGTGGCTTGAGCGCAGCTCCGTCAATGCTAGCTAGCTAGCTAAATACGGTCGAGATTCAAAACTGCCCCTCTTTCACAATTTTCCTCTTCCCCTCTCTCCTCATCATCACATAGCAATATACTTTCGTTCTTACTCAATCGATCAAATCAGCAACCATGGTTATCAAGACTTTCTTCGATATCGATATTGACGGTCGTAAGTTTCCCAGTGGTTCCATTCTATCGTCCAAGTGAGGGACATGTTCTGACAATGATTATTCTCTAGAGCCGGCTGGCACCATCAAGTTCAAGCTGTTCGACGACGTCGTCCCCAAGACCGCTGAGAACTTCCGTGCTCTCTGCACTGGTGAGAAGGGATTCGGCTACAAGGGTTCCGGCTTCCACCGTATCATCCCCCAGTTCATGCTCCAGGGTGGTGACTTCACCAAGCACAACGTGAGTTCACCCATCAAGCCTAGTCTGGTGCTTGTGCGGAAAGCAACTCCCATACGAAGGATACTGATCTCTACTGTAGGGCACTGGTGGCAAGTCCATCTACGGTGAGAAGTTCGCGGATGAGAACTTCCAGCTGAAGCACGACAAGCCCGGTCTGCTCTCCATGGCCAACGCCGGCAGGAACACGTACGTCATTATCCCCGCTATCTCTTGCTCGAGTTCAGCAAATACTGACATGTAGCACAACAGCAACGGCTCCCAGTTCTTCATCACCACCGTCGTTACCGACTGGCTTAACGGCGCTCACGTCGTCTTCGGTGAGGTCGAGGAGGGCATGGACCTTGTCAAGACGATTGAAAAGTTGGGCAGCTCGTCCGGTACTCCCAAGAAGAAGGTTACCATTGCCAACTGCGGTCAGCTGTAAAGAGCAATTGTCCTTGCCTGACTGCGTCGGACTAGTTGCGCCAATGATGCTCCATTTAAAGACAGCTGAATAGCCTAAATGAGAGCCAGTGACTAGGTCTTTGAAATAGTGCATTTCATCCACTTAAGCCTGTAATCCTTGTAGCTTTGATTGAGCCAAGTGCACTCGAATTCAATATTACCAATTCCGTAATCCCCTGCAAGATCTGATATAATACGAATACTAGGCCCTGCTAAAAGATTGACACTGCATACGTATTCTCTATCCCGGCTCAGGGAGAAATGCAGCATGACTCCATGGTACAATAGCCTAATGTAGTAAAGTTATGAGCATTTGATAGGTATCCATCTATTTACATTACAAGGAGTCAAGGACGGCCTATTGATGGCAGCTTTTGGATTGACCTAATTTTCTTCTCAGTAAGATTCTATGACAGCCGCACCTTAGTCTTCCAGCTGCTGTCACTAAGCCATCTCCAAGTTCATTTTCAACGCCATGGCTCGCCAAACCTGAGTTCTACATGAGAGCAGGAGTAGTTCATTCGCTAGCCCTACACTTCTTTGGCGCTTCCGTCAAGCAGAGCTTCAACCTTACGTCTGACTGGCTCAGAAGGACATGCGGCTTACACTATCAAGCACAAGTGTATAGTCCGTAACGCTAAAAGCCATGTGAGTTGATGGGTAGCATAATCGTACGTCAAACGAGACTGACACACCAATCTTATGTGAGTGTAAGAAGAGAAAGAATATCAGTGTTTGATCATTTGTCAAGAAATAATGTAGGAGGATGATAGAGTTTACAGGTAGAGTCAAGGAGCTGGAAAAATAGGGAATTTTATCTTGTACAGCGTAGAATATTCTACTCTATGAGTATAGACTAGGTATATCCACGTAACTATGTCTGAAACAGGTTTATTTTGAAGTTACAACACTCTATATGAATCATCAGCTTTACAGTCGCAACCTTAAAGGACAAGAAAGGAATAACTCACAAATTCTTTCACCATCCTGATTTCACCATGCCCAGAGTCATCCTCTGAGAGACTCAAGCGGGAGATCTCTGGTGGCGGGACAGCACGCACATTCACGCCCCCTGCAATATGTACGTCATGTTTCCCTTGAGTTTCATACTCTAAGTTCTGGTATGCATTTAGGTTCCTCTCCTGAAGTGGAATAGGCAGTCCACTCCAGCTGGTGGTTGTGATGGAGCGTTTCTTGATACGCGCAGAAGAGCCGCTGCGGTTGTAGTGGTTTGCCGCGCGCTCGGACGAGTTATAGTTGTAGTTGTAGTTGTAGTTGGCGCTGCTGGAACGGCTCGTGATAAAGGATTTGAAGGGAGGTAGGCAGCCGACGATCATGGCTTTGTAGGTTAGCGTTGGCTGCACGGTAGATTCTGGGTAGAGCACATACAGATTGAGGACTCGGCGATGCCCCAGATGGCCAGCGCGGCTTGATCCGAGTACGCTTTACCAGTGATTGCCACAGCACGGATAATGGCTGCGGCGATAATGATAAATCCAAGACAGAAGACGGTGGCTAGGCCGAGTTTCTGGTGGAGGTTCATCTTGGTCTTCCACAGGATGCGGAGGGGGAGGTACATAACTGTACGTCTCGTTAGCTCTTCTCACAACACCTCCAGAGGGGTCGTACTCATCAAGTCGGTAAGAATGTCGACAGCAGTACTGTAGCAGATGGAAATGACGGATCCTCTGATGTCAATCGGTTTGGTGCATTTTCCTGAGACGGTCAGCTAAACGTACACCAAAGCTCAACGCCACAATACCGAATCTAAAATAATCCGACGGAGGATGACAGTTCAGGATCGACGCCAGCCAGCATCCAATATATGCTAATACTGCGAAAGTCGTGACTCCCCACCATACACGACGATAATGTGGCAAGCCATCCGAAATGAGCCAAAACAGCGCCAGGAATGAGCCCTTGATGCTCCAGAGCACCGACCAGAAAATGCCGATGATGACGAACTCATAATGCGTGTACTTGAGAGCATGATAGACGATGTCAGGCCCGGTGACGTTCAACAGCATGTAATAAAGATGGGGCGCTTGCAGGGTCTGGAGGATCGCATTGGTGACCAGGAAGACGAGGGCCAGGAGGACAAAGTAATCGTCGACCAGGAGACGCTTCATGCGTTTGATGCGGATACCGAAGCGAATGGACGCGAATATGATACCTAACCCGGCACCAGCCCAGGTTACTCCAATGAGTCCATTGACGGAGAGATGAGTCGCAATGCCCTGAGGGGCTATATTGGCCATGAGGAGTCGGATGGGGAGATACGTCTAAAAACTAGGGGCATCCACGGGGAGGGCATAGATTGATAATATATTATAGCCGGAGAGGCCGGCATTGCTTCTGTCATTCCGCATGGCTACAAGGAAGAGAATCCTGTCAGAAGTGTCAAGATTTGACTTTGTAAGGTGCATACTGACAGCAGAATCGGTCCAACAGGACTCGAAAGAAGAAAGCCCCGTTCGTTCCAGACTTCATGACCCGAAATCTCGCTTGGTGGACCTCTGCATGGCATGTGAATTACTTGAATGCCAAAATTGTTCGTAAAATGGGGGCGAAATCTCTTCTTTGGGCCGGATACTGGATACCTATCAGAATGGGTATGGACTGAAGAGCGCATTAATTAAGACTGAACAAGGAGTGGTTTCAACATCCTAGTAGATGAGCCTTCATGGCTGAATTGCCGTCAATAATAGATAGTGACGGACATGGGTGCATTGGTCTAGCAAGGATTATGCGAGGCTAAGCAAGCCCTCTTTGCTGCAACCAATTCAACGGTGTTAGTTGACCACCGTTGGCACTTGACGGCATTTATATAGCGACCCTTGTTCAGTTTATAGACAACACATACCATGATCTTGATAATCAGAACGATCAACAGATCATCACAAAATAGAGGACTGATAGAATCTCGTCATTAACGGTCAGGGAACTAATCGACCAGATCACTGAAAGCTAAAGAGGACTAAATCTAAGCGAAGCAAAGGAAACGAAGCCATTCCCAGCAGGGAAATGCACCGGAGACGCTAAACCACAAGAACCGCGCAGTGCTCCGAGGGACCGACGGCATTGATGCTACTCAGTCGGTGTCTGGAAGGGTCATCTCCGTCCAAAGGCTCAACAGACCATTCAGAGGTTACTTCGAAATGAAGCCATTGTTTAGCTCCCTCTAGTTTGATGCTAGTGTCTCCCACTCTTCCTCGGTTAAAACGCATCCACTTTGATCAGGGCCCACTGTCCCATTGTCTCGAATCCCGATCCTGGAGATTCTGGACGGTTGAACATACTTTCCATGTATCCAATCCAACACAGGTAAGTATTATTCTTTGCGACTTCAGGCAAGTCAGGATGATTAAGACTCTCGCTCTTGTAGCATCAGTCAACTCGAACCTAGATCACTAAGTAATGGTTTCAATGGCCCAAAATTATGATGATTACTTGATAAGCAACCGTCGAAGGTCATCCAGCACCGCCATCGCCGAGTGTACTCCATTCCCCAGGCACGTTCACAAGGAACGAAGCTAAGCACCTAGCCGATGTCACCAACCTGCGTACTAATTGCGGTAGTTCGACGCTAGGATGGAGTCAACGACCTCGCCAATCAATAACGGTTTGTCTAGACTCGAGGATCATGGCTTGTACCTGCATAACTGCATCCATTCATGCATGTTATGCAAGGGCACCAATCTGGTTTTGATACTTATATGCGGCAGTCAACATCCCTCTCGTGGCGTTGATATTACTTGCTCCCAACATTCGTCATTCGTTCCTTACCGTTGCTTCTTTTCTTTTCTTTTTCGTTCGTACTTTTAATCCAGCCCAGTTCTAGTCTCAATGGGCTCCACGCTCCTTTCATTACTGGCCCTGTCCGGGCTCAGTTATGCTACCTTCGGGCCCTCGTGCAAATGCGCAAGTATCCCGCTCAATGAAGTAGCAAAGCAAAAACTGACATCTCAAAGGCGCCAGGTGACTCCTGTTGGCCTTCCATCGACACCTGGAATGGCTTGAACTCTTCTGTCTCCGGCAAACTCATTCTCGATACGCCGCCCGCCATCTCCTGCTATCCCGGTCCTTACCAGAATGCGGAACAGTGCGCCTACGTGAACTCACAATGGTACAATTCTACCTTTCAGTCTCTTTCTCCCGTGGGTTACGTTTACCCGACCGATGACTCGTGTCCTCCTGTCGATCTGAGCTCCGGCGAGACCCCCGGAAAGTGCACCCTGGGCCAAGCCCCAGTGTACACCATCAATGCGACCGAACCAGAGGAGCTGGCAACGGGCATTGCCTTTGCCAAGAAGAATAACGTGCGTTTGGTTGTAAGGAACACAGGACATGACATCCTGGGAAAGTATGTATCTGTTCCCGCGGCGTTACAAAGGAAAGGACTGACAAAACAAGGTCGGAGGGATATGGAGCTCTCCAAATCTGGATCAAGTACATTCAGAAGGGTATCACATACCAGGAAAGCTACAAAGCGTCGGATGGATGTGGCAAGAGTAAATGGACCGGTGCTGCCTTTACCGTTGCTGGAGGTTACGTCTGGCAAGACGTGTATGCCGAAGTCTTCAAGCGCAACTTGACCATCGTTGGTGGCGGCGATCCCGTATGTCCTCCCGCTATCATTTGAGCAGTGCATAGACTGATCATATAGACCGTCGGTGTCATCGGTGGTTACGCCCAAGGTGGCGGTCATTCACCCGCCAGTCGCGATTACGGTCTCGGTGCCGACCAGATCCTCGAAGCGCAAGTTGTTCTGGCCGATGGCAGCATTGTCACTGCAAACGCTTGCCAGAATTCTGATCTGTACTTTGCTATCCGTGGCGGTGGTGGAGGCACCTACGGCGTGGTCATCTCCATGACCCTGAAGGCGTATCCTACCCTGCCTGTTGTCGCACAGTCACTCACCATCACTCCGCTGACCAGCAACACTGACCCTCTTTTGGATGCTATCACAGATATCTATGGTCAATATCCTGCTCTGTCTGACGCCGGCTACTCTGGCTACGGCACCTGGTCTATCAACGGACCCATGGCCCTCTTTGGCAACCAGACCATTGGCTACGTTCATGCCATTGCAACCATGGGCAAGTCGCTAAGCGCTTCCCAGGCCGCTTTCGCGCCCCTGCTGTCCAAGCTGCAGAAATACAACGGCACCTCCCTCTTCATCACCGTCAACTACTACCAGTTCCCCAGCTATCCTGCCTATTACACCGCCATGTCGGGCATGCACCAGCCCGTTGGTTCGGCCAATTCCGCCATGACCTCTCGCATGTTCGACAAGGGTGCTCTAACTGTGAATCCCACCATCCTCCGCTCCATGATCGGCGCCGTCGCCGGCAAGCCCGAGGAGTACACCATCAACAGTCTGGAGATGGTCGGCGGAGGAAAGGTGCTCACCGATGCCTCAGATCCCTACTCTGGCGTGAATCCCGCCTGGCGCTCAACCTACGTTGTTAACGTCGTCGCGCGAGGATGGCCCGAGGGCGCGGATGCGGCCACCGCTCAGGCCGTCAAGGACGACATCACATACGTCAAGGGCGGCGCCATGAGACTACTCACGCCGTTCTTGGGCAGCTACATGAACGAGGTGCGTTAGCTCCTTCTTGCGCTATAGAATTCATACTGACTATGACAGGCTGACCGCAATGACCCTCTCTGGGCCACGGACTTTTTCGGCACCAACTACATCCGTCTCGCGCTGATCAAGAAGAAGTACGATCCTGAAGGGGTGTTCTACTGCCCCAAGTGTGTGGGCAGCATGACATACTACCAGAAGAACTTGGATGGGTTGGATTACGGCCCGCTGTGCTCTATTGGCTTCTAGAGCGCTGTGTAGACTTGGAGGACGTATATATATAGTAGTAATTAAATTTCTTATATAGTATTATTACTTCAATACGATAATTGGTCATAGATGATGATCACCCTGTGGCTCTCCTATTAGCTGCTCCATCCTTTGGCGTCGACTCTCCCATAGATACTTGATCGCTCAGCGAAGGTTGTTGTTGTCCCTCAGATGCCGGCTTCTGGTTCGGCTGCAGGTCCTCATGTGAACAAGCAGGGGTCATCTCCAGGAGATGCATGATACTACGCTCGTCATGGCCGAAAAGACGATATATCCTCTCCCCTTGCTTCTATTTGCTCGTTCGAAAACCATGTCGATATCTCTAAATCGAGGCAGCATCATCTACTTGACGAGAGTCGACTCCTTGGACCGAGTCAGACACAGTGCCATCACACCTATCTATCGTTCGTATCCGTAGCGGCCGCGTAAGCTATCTCATTCGTACCCCTGGCAGATCAGCGCAAGCACGGTTCTATCTTTCTGGCGGTCAGATAGCTCAGCGTTCCAAGAAAATATATGAAGTAGACACGGCGGTGCGAGCGGCGTATAGCAGCGATGGCGCAGTTCAAAAGGAGGATCTAGAAATGTGACTATAAGATTAGTTCTGACGCTCGTGAATCGAAGACTAGGAATCCGGATGACAATTAGTGAGTCAGCGGTCATAACTTCCATAATGCAACGAGTCTGTGCTCTTCGAGGGACCAAGGAATGATACATTGACTCTGTATTTCAAAGGCCTATGCTAGGTCGATAATGATGAGTTGGTTGATGCTAGGTTGGCTGATAGATTAAGATCGATCAAAAGCTGAGGCAGGCTTTGCAGTCTCTCGTCTGCGAAAGAACTAGAGAACAAGTAAGCGAAAAGAGTTAAACTTTATAAGTCCTGACATAGGGGTAGGCGTGAATGTGTGGATAGAATCAAGGGCCAAAACAAGCAACGCGTGCTGATGTCGGTCTCATGGTTCCGTTGAAGCGCCCAGGCACAGGCAGACTCGACCAAGTATAAGTTCATACTACAATCTACTTAGAGCACAATGAAGCAAAATGTGGAAGATAAGGTCATAAATTCATTAATCTACTTTCAGAAGGCCGAAGTAGACTGTGACAAAGTGTAAAGCCAGTAAATGATCATCTTCATCCCCCAAATTCAACCACCCATAGAACATCAAGCCACCAAAGACGATCCGGTCATCCACCGAGCGACGTTAACCATGAGTGAAAACCGGGAGAGAAGCACTGTATCGATGTCGAAAACACAAAAGTGATCAAGATAAGTTCATTGCATCTGCACAACCATATTAGCAGGAAATCGTCATGTCAAAGAAGAGAAGAAAGCTCACCAGCAACAACCACTTGTTTTCAGCGAGCTGACAGAACTCCTCACTTGGGAGGCTCAGCAAGGCAAATGCCATGGTAGCAGTAGCCAACACCTGGACCGCAATCGGAGTTCTTGTGGCATACAGGATCGGCTTCTTCGCCGCGAGGAACAACGGGAGGATCAGCGACACAGATGCCATGATAGCAGTAACCCACACCGGGACCACAGTCGGAGTTCTTGTGGCAGACGGGATCAGTCTGTTCATCGCGGGCAAGCATGGGAGGGTCAGCGACACAGATACCATGGTAACAGTAGCCAACGCCAGGACCACAGTCGGAATCCTTGTGGCAGACAGGGTCGGCCGACACTTCACGAGCAACCTTGGGAGGGTCAGCGACACAGATACCATGGTAACAGTAACCAACACCTGGACCGCAGTCGGAGTTTTTGTGGCAGACGGGATCGTCACGAGAGGTAAGCTTGGGAGGTTCCGCAAGACAAATGCCATGATAGCAGTAACCAACGCCAGGACCGCAGTCAGAGTCCTTGTGGCAAACGGGATCCGCAGGTTCAGAAGTCTGAACAAGGGAGGCAAGATCCTTGTCCGCAGTGTTTGAGGCGGGACCCTCTCCAATGCCCCAATGGCAAATACCAGCAACGCAAAGACCGTTGAAGCAATCTTTGTTAGAACGGCAAGTAACGATAGAAGCATCATCTCGAGTGAGCTTGGGAGGGTCGGCAACACAGATTCCTTTGTAGCAGTAGCCAACGCCAGGACCGCAGTCGGAGTTCTTGTGGCAGATGGGATCGTCACGAGAGGTAAGCTTGGGAGGGTCGGCAACGCAGATTCCTTTGTAGCAGTAACCAATGCCGGGACCGCAGTCAGAATTTTTGTGGCAAACAGGATCACCAGCGTTGACAAGGCCTATTGATGTTGAAGAGAAAGGTGTTAGTAGGATGAGACGATTGTTTGGAAGGTCGGAAAGAAGAGGAAAGAGACTCAAGTGGGCTAAGACAAAACACAAGAGGTAAGAACGTACCAAGGCCATTGTCAGAGAGGCTCATGCCATCGACGACAGAAGCAGGTATAGCAGCGGAAGCTGCCATACCAGCAAACACGCCGAGCGCGAGAGTGGAGAACTTCATTGTGACTGAAGCTTGACAAGTCGTCACAAGAAGGGATGTATGAACGAAGATGTTGTTGATCGATGAGAGTCAGAAGATCCTAACAAGGAAGAGAAGAAGATCGATGCGAAGAGGGGTGAGGAGGGAAAGAGAGAAAGAGGAGCAGAAGCAGGATACGAAGGGAGAATTTATACCTGAGATCTTGTCGCTAAAGAGTGCGCTATAACAGCTATCTCGCTTAATCTTTTGGAGTCGTGAATATCCAATGCAGAGATTCCCGTCATCGTCACTTCTGGAGAGGTCGATGACGGTGGCGCTACCCTAGAGAAGCGTTGTACGTGAATGATATGCTTCCTAGAAGAGACAATGACGGCTCTTCCCTGTTCTTCTCAGTGCGAGAGTCTTCTACATGGGGTGTACCGTGAATAAACTTACGGAATACTCCGTTGATTTGACTCAGACCACCCGGCTGACCCATCTCAAGGAACAGGTTTTGGACATCAGGCGGTTCGGAAAGGTTATATCCACGTAGAAGTGAATCTCGATTGTGAATGATGCTGTCGTCATTAGCAGGAGATAGTTGATAGGAGAGACGTGAAGGTGGAAAAGATCAAAGCATAGGTATGTTATGCTTCATTACGAGCTGTGCATATGCTGCAGGGGTTGTCCTGATTGATCTGTATATGAGCATTATAAATAGGGAGCAACCATATATAAAGCCTTGGCTAGACATGAAATGCTTTCAAAGTCAAGCAAAGAACATAATGCTATTATGCTACGCTATCATCTTCAAAATGTTGATATGGAGGCTACAGACTGAGATTAAAGCATTCCGCAAGAGAATTCAGGCAATAGAGGCTTCAAATCCCAAAGACTATACTTCTATTATCAACGCTCATGCATTATGCGCGGCTTTCATGGTATTCTCGAGAACAAGTCTGCTTCATCGCTGTTTCTTCGCTCTATAGTGCTGTTCGTCGTCAGTCTACTGATCTAATCCCGGATATTTACATGACTATGGAGGTAAACTATGGCTGCAAACGTCCAAGTTATTCAGGCCCTGATCATGAATCCTAACTTAACAGAGGGCAACCGAATAGGAACCTTGAAGACACGCGCACAACAATACACTTTATGCAACTATGGTCAATCTTCATGAGAGTACAAAAGTAACTTCAGGTCGGGATCTGCTTCCGTTCGAAGTGCTTTCGCATCGGCAGATACTTCGGTTCCAGAGCTGCCTTTGGCCCAGACCCGTGATCTATCAAAAACCTGGTCAAAACGGAGCAGACCACGTCGGAGAGCAAATAGACATCAAGAGTTCCTTCTCGACCTCCTGACTATCTGACAGTAATAGCCTTTTTGCTACAATCACCCCCTGTCGCATTACAATTTACATGAAGCAGGAAGGGTACATCGCGTAAGTGACTACGTCTCCCATGTTGACTTGAAATCAGAGGCTAATGATGGGATATTGATCTGCATAGGTTGAGCTCTCCAACATGTTCTCGAACTACTTAATCGTACAAGCAGTGGATTTCAGTGTGCTCCGGAAGTGAAGTACAAATTTTCTTTCCCACGCGCTACGGCTTTACTTATACGGGGGACATTAACAGACTTGCGTGGACCGGATAGTGGTTGAATCTCAGGAGCTTGGGCGATTCCCGTTTATGGAGAGAAAGACGATTGCACTGAATCGAGTGGTGGATAGCGTGATGATGACTGACATGGAAGGGTTTGCGGTGTTGAGTGTACGCCGGAGAAGGCTGGACAACGTCGGTCTTTCATCGAGGCACGGAGTTGGAGGCCATCTCAAGCCAACGTTGGAGAGGAATACATTCAGTTTACCTCTCATGCTACGTGAGCAATCGCAGAGTTTAAGTGCAATCTTTTTGACACAAGATCCTCTAGTAGGAACATTCCAGTATTCAGATTGCATCGTCGGACTGCAGATAGGAAGGACAAGGCACATCAAACAAGTATGACATTCATTGTTAAGGCCCATCGGCATATTATGTGCTGCTGCTATGCCTCAGCTTCGTCGGAAATCTTCTCATTATTGTACACATCAAATATAAGTCAGGTCTACTGGTTGCTGGGAACCGACCCATCCTTCCCAATCTCCAGTACGCGCACCAACAGGAGGCTGTAGAAATCCATTTTGATCTAGAGAGGACGTAGAGCCGTGGAAAACCTTGCCCAGTAACCAGATGTACAGCTTCACGCAGTCCCCTGCAGTCTCAAATGCGGACTTGAAGTTCTCCGGTTCAGAAATCAAAGCCGGACCGACAATTTCTAGGATCTTCCCCCAATCCTCGAACGGCAGAGTGCAGACACCACTCTTCACGTAGCATTCGGCATGCGTGCCAAGGGCATATTTCTTCAGCTCACTGCAGGTCTGCGATTCTGAACCATTGGCGAAGGGGACTAGTTCCTCTTGCAGGCAGAGCATCGTCTTGGTGATCCATTCCTGACCGGTCGCGCTCATCTTGGGTCTCCAGACGAGTGATTTTTCACAGAATTTCTGGCCGAATCCAATCGGATACCCTGATGGTCCACAGTGGTATCGAGACTCGAGGCATTGCGCGTAGAAGTTGCAACTGTTGAGAGGGGGTTGAGTACATCCTCCAGAACGGTCGTTTTGGCTGCATTTATGTTAGTTTCGTGCATTACATCATATGCGAGAACTCGCTCGCTGATCGTACCTTTGGAAATTCGTTGTCGTGTCAGCGTGCCCCGGAGACGCTAAAAGAAGCAGGGCATAGGCCCAACCGGCAAGAGATGTAGAAGGATACATGGTAAGGTTATGTCCTCTGTAGAGATATGATTTTCGTCAACCGCGTAAATTATATGATGAAATATCTTGCAATATGACTAGAGGGGTTCTTGTAGTGATCTGAGCTTCCCTGCCAAGGTCAGTGCTCATATCAGTGACACATATGATGGGCTGTGCGGAATGCTGATCCTGGCATCTTAGGTGCATACAACGCACCAAAATATAGTCCAGAAGCATGTGAAGGGACGGGTGGCAATATATTTGACACAAAACGTCCTGGTCTAGATCGAGGGCAGGGACAATCCTGCAGTCATAGTCCAAGTCGATTTCGGTTAGCCTGAGATATATGTTCCGCTTCATGTCTTAAAGACCTACTACAACACAATCACCATGGAGCTTGAAGATAATACATACTGAAATCAACCGACAATATACTGGATAATGTCTAAGAGGAACTAGACAAAAGACCCCCAACGAGACAGACTACGAGCTCGAATCGAATCATCCGTCAGCCATTGTGGTCTGAGTATCCAGCAACTTACGCATTGGGTTGATTATGGACGTGAGTAACATCGTGTACCCATTAGAATCTAACATGGATCGAACCTGTCAATGTTGAATCATACGGACTCAATGTTGGTTTCCTAAAGCAAACAGGAAAAACAACTCCCTACCGAACCGGTGTGTTTACATCCCATGCATAATGTTCATTTACGAGTCAAGTCTGTTGCACGCGAGATTGGCAGCCGGGAAGGAGTCAGCGCCGGCGAAGGATGGGTTAGGAGGTAAATTGGCGGTTGAGCGAGAACCGTGTCAGTACAAGTGCCAGGAGGAGTGGCCTCGCGAGGTATATTGCAGAGCATAGACAGACACTCACAGTAGTAGAAGCACATGCAGAATTGGGGCAATACCGGTAGCTGGGCTGATGGTACTCACAAGAAGATCTATAAGAGAGACGAGGCAAGCGTTCTGTTAACGGAGAAACGATATACCAAGTGAGGATGCTCTGGCCTGTTTTCCAAGCGTGTAGAAGCAGGAAGACTCCCGTTTGACGCAGCACGTGGAACAGACAAAACATTAAGCAGATGTGGAATAGTGAAGCATCATCAAGCTTCGGCTTCCACTCTTCTTCCCAAGCCAGATTCTGAGTTCAACGTCAATATGCTTGAGAGACAGGTATACCAACTACTTTTGCTTTTCCTGTACTTGTTCGTTTACCACTGTGACATAATATCGAATCAGAAGATGTGAGGCCCGGAGCTTCAACCCTGAGTACATTAGCTGACTGTCAGAATTTCGCTGCATGGACCAAAGATGAACCGGTTGCTCTTCTCACAACTGGCTGACATTCGTCGAGCATGACCATTGTTCACGCATCCTTATAGCAAACGAAACCACTGCTTAGGGTTGTTCTTGTGGCACTGGTGGGTGTATCCCCTACCTGACCTGTTCCTGAGGAGATGCGCCTGGCCATGGACTGATCTTGTATCCACGGTTATTTTGGCTTCTCGTGTCTGTCTGGAGAGCTTCAGATTCGCTACAATCGCCTCGCCTGGTTTATTACTCCTTCAGAGAAATGCTTCCAACGCCATTCCTGATTCATGCATTATAGGGCGGCTGCTTTCCGGACGTTGACCGGTATAATGTGGCACAAATGGATACTCATGTTGATCCAAGGCGTCAACACTTGTTTTAAAACGGGGCTGCAATGATTTCCTCCAATGTTCAACCAACAGGACAACAAGAGTCGCCCAGTGAGATATTGTGCGCCCGCAAGCATATACAACTGGACGAGTTCGGTCACGAAGACGATCACGGATATCGATAGATGAGAATTGGAATGACACCAAAGACTTCAACTATCTCTCGACAGCATTTCAATCTCAGGCTCAGTATAAGTATATGAAGTATGCAGGAAACCCCTCCTTGATCCTTCGATGGTTAAAGCTAACAAGAGGTGACTTGCAGGGTCTCACCGGATCAGGTCTCCGTGTCGCATCATCATTCGATCAGCATGTACGACCCATAATTTCCCTATTTAGCCCTCCTATAATGTACCTCGTTGGGATCCATCTACATAAAGACTGGTTGGTGCAGCAGAAACCCACCGAGAATTTCTCCGCATCAGTGATCGCTGTTTGCCCCGCGGTGAACGCCAATGCTTTATTATACTGAGCAATCCCTCCTCACGAGAACACAGTAATCGTAAAAGAACCAGGAGTTCTCGACGTCCACAGAAGCAAGACCGCCGTATGCTGCGAGATGGCCAAACCCAGCAGCAAGATCCACCGTGCTTGGTGGAAGGAGTGCTCCGTCTACCAGATCTACCCAGCTTCTTTCAAAGATTCCAATGATGACGGCATTGGGGATATTCCCGGCATCATTTCCGAGCTTGACTATATCAAGAACTTGGGAGTAGATATTGTCTGGCTGTGTCCGTCCTACAAATCGCCGCAGGTGGATATGGGCTATGACATTTCCGATTACTATAGCATCGCAGACGAGTACGGTACGGTCGCGGATGTGGAGAAGCTAATAGAGGGATGCCACAAGCGAGGAATGAAGCTTTTGATGGACTTGGTGGTTAACCATACTAGTGACCAGCATGAATGGTTCAAGAAATCCCGCAGTTCAAAGGATAACCCGTATCGCAACTGGTACATATGGAAGCCGCCAAGGTACGATGAGCAAGGAAAGCGTCATCCGCCAAATAACTGGATATCTCATTTTCAAGGTATGCTCGATTGCTTGAATAAGCTCAGTCAGATACTGACAGAAATAGGAAGCGCTTGGCAGTACGATGAGCTCACGGATGAATACTACCTTCATCTGTATGCCACGGAACAGCCTGATCTCAACTGGGAGCACCCACCTGTGCGCGAGGCAGTCCACGACATTATGCGGTTTTGGCTGGACAAAGGGGCGGACGGATTCCGGATGGACGTGATCAACTTTATCAGCAAAGAGCAGAGCTTCCCTGACGCCGATGTCAAAGATCCCCGAAGTATCTGGCAATGGGCCGACAAATACTACGCCAACGGGCCCCGCCTACATGAATACCTACAGGGTCTGGGCCAGATTCTCAAAGAATACAACGCGTTCAGTGTGGGTGAGATGCCTTTCGTCAAAGACACGGAGGAGGTCCTGAAGGCTGTTCGTTTCGACCGCAACGAGATCAACATGATCTTCAACTTTGAGCATGTGGATATTGACCACGGAGAATTCGACAAGTTCTTGCCCGGAAGCTGGAATCTCACTGATTTGAAGGCCTTCTTTGAGAGATGGGGGAAGTTCATGTATGAAAACGATGGGTGGAATGCTCTTTATTGGGAAAACCATGATCAGCCGCGGTCAATTGATCGATACACCCAGGCAAAGGAGGAGCACCGCCTGGTAGCCTCCAAGCTCCTGGCTACCATTCTAACGCTCCAGGCTGGCACGCCGTTCATCTACCAGGGCCAGGAACTAGGCATGAGAAATGTGCCAGTGGAATGGGGCATCGAGGAGTACAAGGATATTGACTGCCTCAACCATTGGCATGAGTATGTACCACCCCTACGCATTCATGAACATGACTGACGCTCGCAGGCTGCTAAAAACCAAGCAATTCGACACTGAAGCGCAGCAGATCGCCAAACAGGAGTATCAGAAAAAATCACGAGACAACGCCCGCACGCCAGTTCAATGGAGCTCAGCCCCGAATGGAGGCTTCACCGGGCCCAATGTGAAGCCCTGGATGTCAGTCAATCCGGACTATGTGCGCATCAATGCCGAGGCAGAGGTCAACGATCCGAACTCAACGTACCACTACTGGGCGTCTGTTTTGGGCCTTCGCAAGAAATATCTGGATATCTTCGTGTACGGCAACTTCGAAATGGTGGACCGCGATAGCCAGGAGGTCTTCGCGTATACTCGACAATATGAGGATCAGAAAGCGTTAGTTGTGGGCAACTTCACAGACAAGACGCTGGAGTGGAATCCTGCTGCCAATGGCATCAAGGGTGTGAAGGACGTGCTGCTCAACACTTATGAAGAGGCAAAGAAAGCGTCACCGAGATTTACTGGAGAGAAGTGGTCTCTTCAACCGTATGAAGCGGTTGCGGTACTTGTGCAGGAGTAACGGGATTTGTGGTGCGGCTCTATAAACAGCAAGTGACGGTCGACCATTCGATAGACCAGAGTAGAATTAGACCCATGAATTATATGAACACTGCCTGCAGACCAGACCACGCTTCAATCATCGAAAGCCTCAAATGTTGTCAGTTGACTCAGTCCAAGAGAGCCGTCGCGATTTGGAAATGCTTCCCCGCACTGATAAGCGATAAGCATATCCAGCTTTCTTGATCTACGGAGTGACAAACTTCAACTTCCCCTTCACCTTCACCTTCATTCCAATCTCCATACAGTCCATACCAACCACAGACAACCACCAAACGTAACGACATACAAACAATGACAACCCAACCGCCTCAAGAGCAACCATCAACCACCCCCTCACTCCCCCCACACCTCGACCCAACCACCTACCCACGAACTCTCACCTCCCCAACCCACAATATCCATCTTGAACTCACTTACGAGACGCTGAGCCCCACCCTCGCACTCAAACATACCTCCTCCCCGGCAGCAGGCGCCAACGTCCTCTTCCTCGGCACAACACGCAACACCTTTGAAGGCCGCGCCGTCTCCCAGCTCAGCTACACTTCGTACCCGCCTCTCGCGCTCAAATCGCTCATGTCAATCGCTACCAGGGCGGCGGAGAAGTTCGATTTAAAGGGGGTGTATATTGCGCATCGGCTGGGGGTTGTTCCGATCTCGGAGGCGTCGATTGTGGTTGCGGTTAGTGCGGGGCATCGGGGGATGGCGTGGAAGGCGGGCGAGGACGTGCTGGAGGAGGTGAAAGAGAAGGTGGAGATCTGGAAGAGGGAGGAATTTGTGGATGGGGGGATGGAGTGGAGGGAGAAT
>JAAAPX010000195.1:0-50469 GCA_012656285.1 Aspergillus fumigatiaffinis | reverse complement strand
ATTGGTGATTAGATGGCTCCAAGAATTCGATGATGTTCGCGGCGAAGCGGCGGTTCGGTGGTATCGGCGGTTCGGTGGTTGATTACGTTATTTAACTGAATTAATTAGTCAACTCTTTTTAGCATCTGGGACAGACATTAATACCAGTTGGAAAACTATGTAGCTTGTATGCAACAGTGTTTCTTGTGCGTTCCGTTATCATTTCCCTAACATACTATCAGCGCCCTATTCATTTGCCTTATATTAATGCGGCGTAACAATATCTTGTTAATACTTGTTGCTATGAGCACATGGAGTGCTAATTCTGTTACCCAATAATAGCACAATCCAGAGGATAAAAATACAGCTGAAACCCTATGCCCCTAGAGCCAAAATTGAGAATCCTTTAAAAGAGTGAAGACTAGCACATATCAGAAGTGGCTGCGGAAAGAGTCAACTGCCCTTATTTAAGATGACATAGCAGATAAAGTAAGGAAAGTAAAGCCAAGGGATAAGCAGTCTTTTCATCACACTGTTTAGTGTCTCTCACCTGTAAAGCAGCAGGCCTTTAAGGGCGCGTATAACTTCTGGCCGCGTTAATAATACTGGCTTAAGTACGGCTGAGCGGACGCGAAGCCCTGTTTTCCACACCCTATGGTCGTATGTGTTTTATGTTTCAGGTATAGCAAATGATATCCTGAGAGAAGTTTGCTGTAGAGACATGTGAGCTCACTAAGTGGTGACAGATTTCAGGCTGACCGATGTTAATCTACAAAAGTCCCAAGGTATTGGCAACGTATCCCAAACAAGCAAAATCTTCGGCAACACCATTCCTGTGGGGATGATAATCTAAAGGTTAGATCGATGCTGGTCATATTCTGAATCACATTTTAACAAAGCTAGATACAGGCCCAAGCAGCTCGGCTATTTGGGTCAAGTTCCAGCGGGACAATGCTCAACGGATAAAGCTTATCCCGATACGGTAGGAGGGATATATTCATGCATGACTGGAGAAAGTCTGTTCTCCATAATGCGGTGAGCTAGATAGAATGGAGATCTATGAGCCGTCTCCCAGCCACCCCTGCATCTCCCCGTAATCAAACGGCCCTAGAAACCCCAACTCCAGCTCATCCGCAGAAGCATCCCAGTGGCTCGGAAAAAGTCCATTTGGATCTACAAAAAGGTTCTCCTGCAGGTGCAGCTGCCCCTGTCCCTGGTCCTGTCGGGCCTGATTGCGATCGCTATCTACATGACTGCCATTCTCCGCCATGACCTGAGTCCGTGCCGTCCTGAGGAAGAGCAGGGTGTTGCGCGCAGACACGCTAAAGGAACTCATGGACGTGAGGATCTGCTCGCATGTTGACCAAGCTTCGTGTACGATACTTGCGTCGAGCTCGGCCAGGATCGTGCGGCAGGAGGAGGACATGATGAGCACCATCCCTGCTGTGGAAGTATCTGTTCAGTTTTATTAGATATATACCTAACCAGATCATAAGGAAGGAATAGTATACAGGAGCCATTATACCACCATGGGTCGGTGGCGGAAGTCTGATAGGTTTCGTGGATGAAGGAGACGAGGTCAATGGCTGCGCGGACGCAGGCGGCGGCACACTTGGAGAGGATGGAGGTATATAAGGTGCTGGAATTGGAGCTGGAGCTGGGGCGGTTGCCTGCTTGAGTTCGCGGGTGGGTACATTCGGAGCAGAGTTGGGTCAGGATGGGTCGGTAGAGAAGGAGACGAAGGTATAGGTATCTAGCGTGGAGGACGTTTCGCTGTCGATGGAGAGTAGTTTGTTCGGGATCGGTAACTTGGTCTAATGGAAGGTTCCAATTGAGGAAAAGGGGAAGGCTGTTTTCGTACTCGAAGAGTTTCTCTTCAAGTTCGATGATGATGTCCAGCCCGCCGTGTTTGGTAGTGTGTCTTCTAGACCCAGGGCTGCTGCGACCGCGCCATGCTCGGTAGATGTCGGACAGGATACTGTCGAGAATGCGGTATAGCTCAATGGTGGAGATGTAAAAGGCCATCGGTGATGGGGTTCCAGGAGAGTGTTCTTCCTCTTCGGTCCTTGGTAAGGGAACACTCGGGAGGTGCGAGGTCATACTTGGTCTACCATAAGTCATACTCACGATCCTACAAACCGATCAGTCAAGCCTTAGGCTGCTATGCATGGAAAGGCATACATGTCCATCATCACGCAGCCGTGCCATGTCCGCCGCTGAATCTCCTGCTCTAGCGGACTCTTTTGCTCGTACAGCTGCGCCTCATGAAGTCCTATCCCCTGGGCAATTCGACATGCCACCCCTATCGAGTTCCAGCATCGGTGCGGATACGGCGTACTCTGCAAATATAGCGCGACGACCAGCAGCGTCTGTACGACGCCGATAGTCCGAACGTCCATCATGTCCAATCCGATATGCTGTTTGGCCCGGAGAAAGAAGGTATAGGAAACTGCCTCACGCTCCGTTACCGGGATATCGTCGGCAAAGTAGCAGCCAAGCGCAAAGATAATGTTCAGTGCGCAGACAAAAACGAGCGAGCGAGGTCCAGAGTCGGCCTTGCTTCCAAGGCCAATATCAAACTCACTCAGTGACTTTCCTGGCTGGCTCCTCGGGAGCCACAGATTGTCATACGCATCCTGAAAGCTCGTCCGGTCGAAGAACGGGTACAGACAGTACACCCGATCCCAGAAACGCTCCAGCAGGTGATCGGCTAGATCCCGCGGAGGAAGCAAGGAGCCATCAACTTGGGCATGCGATGAGGGCCAAACACCTCGACCTTGCGGCGATACGTCTCGAGGCTGATTCCGTGATGGGCGGACCGGGCTCGAACCGCCGGGCAGTGAACCACGGGCGAGGAACCGCACCAACGAAGCGGTGGACGAGCTTCCAAAGTATTCATTCGGTCGCCATAGAGGCTTCGTCCCTTGATCGACCGGACTAGCGACCGAATTAATGGCTCCCATGGCGGAGACATTGCTGCGGGCAGCAGGTGACTCGAGATAGACTGGGTCAGTGTCAGAGTGCGGCGAGCAATAGGCCGCAGCTTGATCCCGGCTTGCTTGATGCGGCCGAGATGATCCTATGAGGGGTGCCTGAGCAGCAGCCTGTCCATGTGAGCTAGCAACGATGTCCTCTGTCCCCGATGGTAGTACGGAAACACCCGCGCTGCAACAGGCCTCTTCCAGGTCTCGGATGCGCTGATGGAGCGCGCGGAGGTATCTGCAGCGTCAGTTTTGGAATAAAGGTTCTCAGAAAATTTGCTCGACTTACTCATCGTTACTCGCCGATCGCGCATTGTCGGCTTTGAAGATGCAGCGATCGATGGTGTAAGACCGTCGCTCGCAGGGCCCGCAGATGGGCTTCTGGCCGTCACAGCGTGACTTGCGGTCTCGACAGGGTTCACACGCCAGGGCAATCTTGCGCCGAGTTACTGTTTTACGAGCAGATCGTCGAGACTGCATAATGTACGGTGATGGCACTCTTAGATCTAAGTGATGGGATGCTTATAGAAAATCGATGTTGGAACTTGGAACGATGAAAAGGTTCGGGTCCATCCCGGGGACACGTGTGACGTGATGCACATTCCTTTCCACGAGATAATAGCAATATCATCACCCAAGACTGTTGCAAGCATATTGGGCCTACATTGCTGTCTTTGCTAGCAAGTTACGCTCATTCCCCCTGGCTAATCTTGGAATCAGCTTGGTTGCATTCCCGAAGTTGATCATGTCCCGGAGCTCCTGCTCCATCTCATAACTCTCCAGATCCTCCAGGAAGCCAGGATAGGCGGGCGCAGGGGCATAAGGAAAGTCACTCTGCTGCCATTAGCATCCACAGATAGTAGAGTTCTATAGCTACGAAGTGCTCACCCCGAACAACAAATGGTCCCTCGGAATCATCTTCAAAGCCATATCCAGGACCTGCGGCGACGACGACAGCGCCAGATCATAATAGAAGCTGCGAAAGTCATGCATCACTTGCTCATAAGCCGTGCCCATTCTATACGAAGCCGCCACATCCGGCGCCCGACGCATCGGCGTCGCCACACGGCTAATGAGATACGGTAGCGCGCCGCCTGCATGGGACAATATAACCTTGCAATTTGGGTATTGAGACCGAGTACCTTGCAGAATCATATCCATGGCAGAACGAGTGGTTTCATGGGGGTAGTCCACCACCGGTTGGGGCATTTTGGGATTGACAGGTGTGGTATCGAGTGGATGCGTAGGGTGGATGAAGACTACGCACTTACGGCGGTCGAGTTCCGCCCAGATCGGCTCTAGGGAGCGATGACCTAGGTAGACATTCGACTCCCCATACCTGGTAAATAGAGTAACACCGTCGGCGTGTAGGGTGTCGACGGCGTAGGCAATCTCGCTAAGAGTTGCGTCGGTGTCAAGGAGGCTTGGGAGGGAGGCGAAAAAGCCAAAGCGTTGAGGGTTCCGGTCGCGAAGTTCGGCGGCGTACTCGTTCAGCTGGCGGGCTAGCGCAAAGGAGGCAGTCCCTTTGAGAATACAGGCACCCGGCGCCGTCACGGATAAGATGGCGGTTTGAACACCCAGACGGTTCATCAGAAGCTCAGAGCGAGTGGCCGACCACTGGGGAGTAGGCCAACCACTGGGGTCACCTCCGGCGTCTTCTACGGCTACATTTCTTGTAAGCAGGTGGGCGACATTCGTGCATGTGAGACTAGAACCTTTGCGATAAAAGGGAGGCACGAAGTGATGATGAGTGTCGACCTTGTTCACGGGAGGACGGTGAGACCAGCCGAGGGCCTTGTCTTGCAGCCAGTCCATCAGGTGATCTGTCATTATATTGATGCAGTTTGATCGTAGATAAACAATAGCAAGGAGAAGGAGGATTGAAGAAAGAAGCAGCATTTCGTCATTGTTGGCAGGATCAAGATTCAAAGCTGGACGGCTTTATAGAGTGGTATCGGGACGATTCCGAATAAGTCGCCGGGATCATCCCGGACACACAGCACGACCGTCGGACTGTACCCGTACCAACACGCCAGCTGAACGTGCTCTTCGAATACGCACGTCCACTGGAGGAATCATGTCTCGAATTACACTGAGTCGCTCCAAAAGACACATTAGGATGGATGCCCCAATACACACCATCCTCGGTGGAGAGGCATCAGCTCATCCCGTCCAGGCAATATAGGCTACGATGAAGCACTATACTAAATTATTGCAGAGAAACCCGATTGACTCCAAGAGATTGGCAGAAATATGTTGCGTATTGTTGAACTACGAGATCCTGAGATATTTCTCTTTGAACGAGAGGTGAACCCATGACAGTAGTAAATCCCCCCATGATCAGTCTCAAGCGGTGTCCTTCGCTGACGCTCCCCTGAACTTAGGGTACCAACGGTGGCAAGGAGCCCATATCAGAAACAGAGCCCCCGAATTGCGTGGATAGGTATACAGACAGAGGTCAGAATTGAGGCATCAATTGGTGACACAACCTGAAGACCTCAACAAAATGAACCAACAACAACTGACTGTATGAAGGATTCAAGCATTAGGCAATATGCTCCACTTCGACCTTGCTGGGCGACTGAAGCTTGCAGGCATCGATGTTCTTCTCGCAATCGGCTCCTAAGATGGGTCCCGACCTCGCTTGCGCTGCAGGTCCGTCGAATACAACCGCGATTTCCTCCAGAGTACGGCCCTTCGTCTCCGGAAACAGAAAGTAGATGATGACGAAGAACGCAGCAAGGCAGGCGACGTAAACGAAATAAAACTTCCAAGCAAGAGCGTCAAATGCAATCGGGTTGACGTATTGGTTAAAGAACCCAGCGCCAAACACCACTGTCAAGCAAAGCGAAAATCCTTTGGCACGCAAGTGAAACGGCAAGATTTCCACAGGGTACGCGATTGATAGCGGGGTGTAGGCTAGGGCGTAGGAGCCGAAAAAAAGGAACAGCATCGCCACGGAGGCGCTACCGGCAGCTTTTATGTGCATCTCCGCAAAGACTCCTGATAATGCCGTAACAGCTGCGAAAAAGACAAACATCAATGCGGTTGATATCATCCACAACGATCGACGGCCGTATTTCTCCGTCGCCAAAGCTCCGCCCAGCGCTGCGAGGCCATTCCAAGCCTGCAAAGCAAGGTTGATACCTGCTTGTTGGCTTGAACTAGTGACTCCGACGGATTTGAGGATAGGTGCGAGGTAATACGAGACAATTCCTATTAGAAGGAATTTGAAATCAACGATTTAGTAATGGTCCAAGGATACGGGGTCTCGAATCAATGGGAGGGGGAAAAGATCAACATACCGTTACCAGCCCACTGAATCATGAACCCTACGAGAATACAGATCATCAGGCGATGAACTGCACCGCGGGTGGAGAAAAATGCAGCCCACCCACTGTCCTCTGCTACTGCATTCTCATACTCAATGGCCTCGCAGATTTCACGGTATTCAAATAAAACAAGCTCATCAGTCTGGTCCCCATTGGCATGGTAACGAGCCAGGATCTCCAAAGCCTCTTCCCGGCGGCCCTTAGAGACAAGCCAGCGTGGACTCTCTGGGACAACCAGTAATCCGAGCAATTGAAGCGCAGGGAAAAAAGGCTTGCATTAGACACGGAATTCTCCATGACCACGAGCTGGAGAGGTAAAGAGTCGCCAGCGTGATGACTGCGGAAAGAACTGCACCACAGAACCACGTGCATTCGAATATAGCCGTGATAGTTCCTCGCTGGCGCGGATGGGCAATCTCTGTAGTCAAGGGAGGAGCTGCTGTCTGTGCAAAACCCAACCCGACTCCCATCATAAGACGAGTGCCGAAAAAAGCCCAATGTCCGTTCGTAGCAGCTTGGATGATGGAGGCGCATACCAGGATTGCTGAGCCGAGAGCGACGCACTTCTTTCGCCCGAACGCATCTACGAAGTATGCCGCTGGGATAAAACTCAGCGTACCACCAAGCGAAACTCCAGCGATGATGAGATCTTTGACGTTTGAGTTGATGTCACCTAGGTTCTTCAAAACTGTGAGGCCGTTAGCGCAGACCTTAAAGCGCACGTAGGTAATGAAGACATACATAGTGGCAACGCCAATAAGCCGTTCATCAGACTCCCATCATACCCATTGGCAGCAGCCGACGTAAACATCAGCCCAACACCTAAGTTCAAACGACGAAGACCAGCATCCTTGATCCACTGATCATGGGTATTGTTGGGAAGTGAAGCGTGTGCATCCTCGCCTGAGGTGGTCACAACAGCATTGGCAACCATGCTGTCGAGGAGAATATAGTAAGTAAAATCGAGAAGACAGAAAAGAGCTGAGCGGCTTATTTGAAGAGAACCCGAGGTAGAAGAGGCATTCGGTGGAATACGAAAGGTTGTATAGAAGCCATGGAGCGTTTTATATGCATGCGACTGCCGCTGACGAACCGATAATGTCTGGGGTAAAAGTAAAGCATTGAGGGGTTTGCGTAGGTCCTCTGAGCCAAGTACTGCGGTAATGCGTACTCTGAATAATACAAACCAAAACATACAGAAATACTTCCCCGACGCCCTATGTTACAGACAGGGAAGCACTCTCTCTTAAAAGACACTTCTCTGGACCATCTGTCCCAAAGGGGCCAAAGCCAAGTGAGCCACAGTGGCCATCACGCGCTAAAGTGCCATCTCGTCAACCCGGTTCAACCGGGGTCTTTTCACTTGACTTGGCATACTCCGTACAGAGAAGACATCCACGCTATCACCAGCACCCACTGTCGCACATATCATCAGAGACATCATCATCATCCCCGTCTTCCATCTTGGCGCTATTATTGTGACCACAAAGTTATGTTCTTGATCTTTCCTGTGCCTCCCTGAATGTGGTAGAATCTGCGTAGCTCAAAAGTCAACAGCACAGAGTGTTGGGCAGCTGCATTAACATGAACTTGGTATTGGCTGTTTGCAAATTAGCAGAGTTGCAAGTATGACCAGTAGCATTCTCCTTATCTAATAACAATTCTTTCGCTCTTCTAAGGATCCGATTGGTATACTGTAGATAATGGTGCATATCTGACAATAGGTGGATATATCATCCCTGCCCAGCCCCTTTCCTGTTGATATCTTGACTTGTTTCTGCAAATGCAAGATCTATCTATCTGCTGAATATTGATCTGTAGCTGCACTGTGGACTAAATCGATCTAGTTGCTTCATTTCGGTCCCCAGCCTCCACAAGCACCTTGATAATCTCCTGTGCATTAGGGCTCTCCGCGGCATAATACAGTGGTGTAATACCATGTTTAGGGCAGGAGTTAACACCTACGCCTTTGCGCAACAGAAACTATATGTAATCCAGAGATCCTTTAGCAGCCGCACAGTGCAGAGGAGTCATTCCAATGCTCGGCTATTGAGAGCTTGTACAAAAAGTAGATAACCATCTATCAAGAGGAATCAGGTGCTAGCAGATCAGTATACATACACCACCTGGCTGAGTCATCTCTTTGATCTCGTGGCTGAGTTTTACAAAGGGTTTGAGGAAGAATTGAAGGCTGTGGCTTGCTATGGGACCGGATATAAAGTTCGTACCCCATTAGGGTTTTAGTAGAAGAGTGTTAGCGAGATACCAGAATTATAGATGCATAATATGCATCTATAAAAATTTTTCCATGATGGTTTTCAGTTTCTCATGATCCACCGCTTTGACTATCTTTCCCCGAGGGCCTTCCATGTCTTCAGCGCCTACTAATGCATTGTAGATCGCTTCCTCCGTGGCGTCAGCTGCACCTTCGAATAAGGCGTTAATCGTCACATCCTGCACCACAGATACCTTCTGCTCAACTGTTGGCTTCCAGCTGAAATCTGGAGCTCGTGGAATCTGTTCGGCCGTGCTGAAGGCGATGAAAATATCCCCGGAGCTATTTGAGCCCCATCCTCCCACGCGTGACAGCCCAACAGTCGCTCGTTTGGCCAAGCGCTGGAGCTGAGTCGGATGGAGGGGCGCATCCGTTGCGATCACCACGATGATACTTCCATCCTTGGCCTTCGTTGCATCGTCCTCTTTGGCTGCTGCTGCGGCAGCGGCCCCGTCTTCTTGCTCCATCAGTCGCCCAACAGGAGCCCCCCCGAAGCGGAGATCTCTCTTCGCGCCGTAGTTCGCCTGGACCAAAGCAGCAACAGTATAGTTTGTCTCAGCGCCGAACGCCACACCATCAATAACACGACTGGCACTCCCAGTGCCGCCCTTGAAGCCTTGGCACATCATGCCGGTTCCCCCACCCGTGTTACCTTCTTGCACGGGGTCGGCGCTGGCCTGGTCAATTCCTCGAACAACCATATCCGATGTAACTGCCATAGCACCAATGTCGCTGAGGAAAAGATCGCACGTTTCGGCCACGACCGGGAGCAGGAACCAGTCCACCAATCCGGTTTCCTTGTCCTTATACTCCCGAACAGCATACTCGTAGACCCCGGTGTAGCATGCACCGACCGAGAACGAATTAGTGAGAATGATCGGGGAGTTCAGTAGACCAGTCTCATCCAACCAGTGTGAGCCAGTCATTTCGCCAGCTCCATTAAAGCGAAAATACCCTGCGTAACAGCCGAAGTTAAACCAATCCCGGCGGGGTAGAATCGTGGTTACACCTGTGTTGACCGCATGGCTGGTTGTCGTAGAGGGGCGCTTGATTGACTCAGTATGAACCAGAACACCCGGGACATCAGTTAGGGAGTTTTTGGTTCCAGGCCGGTGACGACCGAGGTAGAGTTTCGGCAAAAGCTCCCGGATACGAGGTCGTGGTGAAGGTGAAATTGTATTGATAGCTGCCATAGTGTTTCTTCGGTCAAGGTAGATAATGATGGGTTGGAAGTTAACTGCACGAAAGGACGTAAATTTTCAAATTTCTTTGCCTTTGACAGCGCTTTATATAGATTAATAGCCTTCTACTACTGTAGTAGCCTAGCATCGGGATCTGTTTTAGGCCTAGCCCATCCCGACTCGATGCTCAATCTGGGCTAGACGGGGAAGCATGATACCTGGAAATTTCCATCTTCGCACCTAACTGGTTTTAAATCTTTGACCCCGCGGCTGATACTGCGCTTAGTTAGCGTATAATCGGCTCGTAGAAGACACGGCAGGAAGGACAGGGGTTGAGCGGGGTCACTGAGTGAGCAGTATTGAGGTTCACGTGAGCTTCAGATGAACGGGGACGAAGGGGGTGAAGAAGTTGAAGATAAGGCAGTAAGCAAAGCGCAAGCAAAAAACTAGATAAACAAAAAACATACAACAGCCGGGATTCGCTGGTGGTCACCCACCCAACTACTAACCGGCCGGCGTGTGGCTTAAGTACGGCTGAGCGGACGGGAAGCCCTGTTTTCCACACCCTGTGGTCGTATGTGCTAGAAAGTAGGTAGTATTTGGAAGATATAGTGTGCAAAGCAAGGACTGTCTGCGTATCTTCAGTTGTCTGTCCCCCGCAGAGTGGGGGTCTCTTTTATGTCTGGGCAACGTTGCTAAAGGTCTAAACTGTCATAGGTAGATATTAGTCTGTTGCCCTTCAGAAGGCATTCTGTAGGTTGACAAGATTTTCAGAGAGGTTCTGACTACTGGAGGTCCGGTAATTGGTGTCATCTAAGTTCTTTTTTGTTTCTGTAGCCTTAATAGAAAACTAGACTAAACTCCCCTAAACCAAGGATCAAAGATGTTAAGCGATACATATATTCCTAACCACCACCATCCTGATCATCACAGTCAAAAATCTGAAATCTACATAACACCTATTTTTCTCACTAGACATAATATTTCGATTTTATTTAATGATAGTTGGGGTCTATTCTCCATCTATAAATATAAAAACATACCCCTATCTAGGCCTAGATAAGGTTTGATAAGCTGATCAGTTCTGAGAGGCCCTAGATCACTGCACCTACTGGGTTATCCATATCCAGGTTAACCCCTTTATTGGCAACTCCTTTGCAGACTTTATAGCCTGGTCATATTGATATTTAGCGCCGTATAAAAGAGCTGTGAAAGAATGTACAGGCTAGCATCTTAAAGTAAGAACAGATAATTTTGGAGAAAATATTCAAAAAGCGGGTAAGCCCTCCATGTTGTGTACGAGGTCATTTTCAGAACCATAAGCTGCTGAGGGAGTTTCTTGTAATAGAGTTCCATTGATCATGGTATAGTGTGCCATCTAATAAGTAGACAAAAGTCTATTTGTGATGCCATTTAAGCTTCACTCAGCAACCTACAAACACAACATTATAGATCCCTGGACGAGCGTGACACTACAAAGTGGAGGAGCTAAATAGTGACCGTCTAGTCAACTTCTATTTACACAGCAATCGGGACCTGCCTACCAAGTCCACGGGTTTCTGTTATGCTGTGGGGCTTTTCAAGAACAACGACGAGTTCTATGAGTATACCTTCAGCCCAGCTTCACCCCAGGGCTTTGGTTCAGTTGCAGAACACATGAAAGTATGACTTGGAGTCTGCGGGCTTGGCGATCCTGATTCCTGATGCGGTTCTGGTATCAAGTGGCCTCATGGATGGGGGTTTAATCAATACTCCAAAGAATTAGCTTCCGAGTTCCACAAGTGGATGACACTTCCTATAGGGAGAGAGAATATATTTCATTGGGCTCCAGAGCTTCTCAAATGAGGTAATGCTGCGAGTGTGAATTTGATGCAGACGTTCTGCTCGTCACAGCTCCTAGAACTACACTATAAATTGTACTGAAATATGATAGGATGTATGTATGCTGGCGGAGAAGTAAGTTATCGAGTATGCCCAGTGCCCTCAGTCAGCAGGCCAATCAGTGAAATACTATCTGCACCCATACGTCCGAGCTCTAAGTAGTATCAGCTTTCTTTTCCAAACACCCCATTGCCCCGCAAAGTATGGTATATTTATTGGTTACACCGTCCCTAGGACCAAATAGCTTTGTGATGTGTAAACCTGACTCCAGGTATCCATGAAGTTCTTACATGCATGACCCAGTTCCATAGAGCTGTATAGCATACACACCTCCTCTGAGATGACCTTTGGTGCCACGTAGACATAATCCAAGTCGTCCCACTACAATCCAATTCGCGCATATATTTTCCTATCAGATGAGTTGGCCAGCGGCATAATTTCGTACACCCATCTAGAAAAGAGGGCTTGGGACGTGTCTAGGCGACCAACGTAAGGGATTTAGTCATTTACACTTTAATCCATCATACACAATTTTGAAGATTATCATTGTATTGACTAAAATGAGGTGCTGAGTTGTATGTGCATGCATATGTTGGATGAACTCAACCTATTAGTGAAGGTCTTCCATGTGTGAAATATGCAGATTGAGTCTGGGTCTGGCTGAACTCAATAACCCCGCCATGACTTTGATTACTCTAGAGAGACATGATCAAGTAATATATATGCACACCTTATTTTCCAACTTTTCAAGATATTAACTCCTTTGACAGCCTTAACAACTATTCAGTTCTTTGTAATATCATCATGGTGAGTCAAGATTCTCAAGATACCATATTACCTTATCATAGCTAAATTATTTTCCATTTCAGAATAAATATGTGTGTGTGGCTATCTTTGCAAATCAATGATGGATAAAAATTTCTCTAAACTATCTAAAGCGCGTTGAAGTTTGGACCAGTGAACCTGGACCAGGTCTTAGTAGATACATTAACAGACCGTGAGTTTCTTGATGGACCCCACCTCTTTTTATTTTTGCTCCCTTGATATCATGAAAAATCTAGATTTAATCGTTTTTATAAAATAGTGATGGTGATGGAGTGGAAGCAATCAGACAGGCTATATTAATAATTGGTGCCGTTGCCACCACAGTTCGCGATATCCCAGCTCCACGGATCTTCCCCCCTCCATACTTCTTTCGGTATATTAACCCAGTATTTTGTCTAGCTTTAATACACACCAAGCTAATTCTCTGGGTCTGATACTTTAGGGTGGAAACCGAGGGTCCTCTAGACGAAGACATCTTCAACGCGACTCTAGCGGAAGTTTGGAATGCTTCCAAGACAGCGGAGGAAGAAGAGCCATTCCCTAAAGCAGGCAGAATCAATGTTCGTAAGATTGATGATGAGGATGATGCTTAAGGCAAATCATCTAGTTAGGAACATGAGTCGCTCGATGCCATATAGTCAATATTGATTACTAGAAAACCATAGTGATCACCCTTTATGCCTAACGACTATATATTACGCTTTAAGTAGAAAGAGAACTCAAAGAGCGGCACCGGAAGTGTTACAGATACTAGTTTTACCTGGCTGGATGAACTGTTGCTTTCTCTTAGAACATACGGAACGCCATAGCCACTACTTGTATTCATGAGGGTAATATCTGTGGCTAACGTAGAGATGTTGTTGTGTGGTCCATCGTCATGGTGCGCATAGTAATGTCGTCGATTCGTGTATCTGCTAATACAACATAATTATAAAGGGAATTAAAACAACATATCTATCTGTATCGTCTCTGTCTTGGAGGACTTGTCTAGGATTGCAGGTAGTTATTGCCCCCCGGACCCTAACAATGGGATTGGAGTTCTCGGATAGTCGTTGATTGAAGCTATCTAAAGGCCTCTCTTGAACTAAACTGAATATTGAGAAGGTTGATGCGATACATTCCACCTCCCGAAACAAGCAATGCGGGATTAATGTACCTTATTATTGGGATAGCACGCCTGGTATAAGGTTGTATCCTCCATTCAGTTTTCCCATACTGTGATGCAAATGCAAAGGCTTCAAAAAACTAGCTTTAGTCCCTACTAAAGGTAGTTTACCGAGTATGTTAACTCTTTTCAAAGATTTCCCGTGTGAAGGATCAGATTATCTGCTCGATTCTAACTCACGCCCTGCTTCAAGTTCATCTTCTCTTTCCTGCCCTGCAACTGAAGTCACCTCTCGACACCAATGCTTGACTTTTGCAATTCGGCCGCCTAGAGAGAGCTAATTTTGCTGGATTGAATGACCCCCATAGCTCGTCGTATATTGCGGCTCATCGGAAACTCCAGCGCTCGCTCGACCTTCTCGCCGCCGGGGACATTCAAGGCCAGAATGATCGGGTAGTTGAGTTCTCGGTTTCGAAGTCTTCCGCCAAGGAGCCCTTGAGGTCTGCGTACTCGGACGAGTAAACGTTTTTGCAGCCATTTGGACTTGTGCATACCATCTATCATAATGTCGGAATTGGACTACAACGTCATATGAAAGCAAAAGACATACGCAATGTGCGTCAAAGTCTCGTCGTCCATGGAGCGGTTCTCCAACACCAAGTGACCCAGTAACCGAAACAGTGCGCCTGATTTAAAGGACGCCATTCGACGATAGGCGTCTGTCCTCTCGCGTTGGCCGACTGGGAACCCACTCAGCCCGTCCCTGCGCCAGACTAGGGAAAGATCCTGTCCATCCAGGATCTGTTCCAGATCTTGCATCAGCCACGGAGCCAGACGGGGAAACTCGATGGTTGTTCTCCGGAGGGAAGCTGGACATATTAGCCCATCCAGGCCGAGCGGGCAGGCAACCGCATCGCAGCACCGGGCTTATTTCCGGGCCTCCCACTTGGTGGGCTCTTCAATGTGCTGATTACCAGGGCATTTGCGCAGGTAGATTAGACGTTTGAGGTTAAACGTGTAGTACATTCCATCCTGATAGTCTCTGCTATCTTTTCCTCACAGGGTATACATCTCGTCAGAACCAGGGCTATAGGTCTTGTATTACGCAGATTACTTAAATCCAATTACCGAATTGGTGTTGCTGTCTGCTTTGAACTTATTGTATGAACAGGGATCATTGATAGGACGAATATTTACCAACGAGCAATAGTTATCAATCCTTAGCCTCTGAGATAAGCACGCATTCTCCGTTAACTCCGTCCCTTCCCTCCAGCTATATACCACGGCCGAATATCCCTCTATATCTCTATCGTCAGGTTTCCGAGTGCTTCTCTGCGAGATCTTCTTTGTCAATCAAAATGGCATCCACCAGCCAAACACCCCGTCTCCTTCGCCTGACCATCAAGCTCTACAAGAGCCAGGGCCGACAGGGAGGAGAGGGACATGATTTTCGCCCGAGAGTATGTGGTCAAGGCGGCAAAGCTACACGCAAAGCATGGAATCTACATGTACCAGCAGGTAGATACTATATTACTATACACTTCTAACCTGTCTATAAAGCTCGTGATACTCATCCCAGCAGTGCTATTCCCCACCAGCCTATCGCTCCTTCGTGGACGACATGAACTGCCGCAACAACCGCGGCTGGCTAATTGATGTGCGCCTTCTCATTTTCCTGTCTTGAACAGAATTTGAAGAAGATATTGACGGGCCCAGGACCATGACGTGACGATCGAGTTTTACTTCCGCAGCTTTGCCGAACTCAACAGGGTTAACAGCGACCCTGAGTTCCAGGCGCTGCAGGCCTCGGAGGAGCCATTCGTCAACCGCATTCGTACGGTTGCCTCGCTCTCCTGGGTGGAGAAGTATGTTGATGAGGGCAAGGTGGTTAATATCGTAGATGACAAGTCGACCTATCCCTCGTACGATAAACTGTTGGATTTGTCTAGTGCGTTGGGGACGAGTGGTGCGTGGGTCAAGAAAGATGAAGCTGATGTGGCCTTTTGCTAGATAATCATCTGAACGGATAGATACAAACTACAATCAGTTTGGGCAAATGCCCCTGGAGCAAATCAGGTAGCTTTCAATAGAGTAAACGTGAATGCGAGCAGTGGAATCCATTTCACAGAGAAACATTACCTCCAAGGGTCATACCTCTTTCTCTTCTTGCCCATGCTTACAATCCGCTACAGCTAAACCCCGGCAGACATCCACTTCACAGCAATCGGCGGATGACTGCTGCTCCTGATCCTCTGATCCTTGGACCACAATTGAAAAGCCAGGTCTGCAGGTCCGACCACCACTCTGACGCTAAATGTGCCCTTCCAGAAGACCGGCTTCCGATTGTACCAGTGGCGGTTCTTCAGCTTCTTGTCTACTCCCTCGGTCGAAATGTGCAGGGTGCATACCCGCTCAACCCCCTTGTGAGACATACTTTTCGGGAGCAGCGCGGGCGGATACATTGACATGACAATGTGGGCCTGGAAGGTCTCAGCTTCCCGGCCGGGCTCCAGCTTGAGCTGGAACTCTTTTGCGAATCCGGTTGGAGGGACCGGTGAGCCCTGCTACTGTTAATACATATGTTACTTTTTTAGATTGTATTGCCTGCGTACCTGGACAACCAACCAATCTACCTGGTCAATTGCATAACTGAGCTGATCGTGCGGATCCTGGCGGATAAGCTCCCCCGCGTGTTTCTCTGGGATGTAAAGCTGGTCGCAGATGATCCCATAGCTGACCGGAGAGCATCGGGATCCAAAAGTGACGACACCTCGCTTGAGCAGCTGGATCCGGTCCAGGACTAGACCGTGGACAACGGCAAGCTGTCTTTGCGTTATCAGCGCTGGCAATTAGTTGTTGACACAAGACTCACGGTTCCTCGGCCATTAAGATCCGCATGGCCGTGGTATTGCCGTGTCCATTTCCAATCCCACTGCCGTACCTTTCCATCAGTCGTTTGCGAACATACGGTGAGCTGCCAAAACCCCCCGACAGAATCAGGTATGACTGGATGGGTCAGTTCAAGGTCTAAGATTAGCCTGGCGGTTGACGTACAATGCGTTCAGTTGCGAATCGATCATGCATGTGTCGGATTTGGCCATCGAGCAGGTCGAACATCTCGGCTATTTTTGCGTCAAAGCATTGTTGCAAATCGTCCCTGGCAGATTAGCTATCACCTTGTACACTGTTTGCGAACGCACCCGCCACATACCAAGAAATGCTCATCTGGCCGTCGTAGACCTCTGCCTCGGGGAGGTCAGGACCCGGCTTGAGGCCGGGGACGTCTAATTTGAGGCTTGGGGTATTTGCTGCTGCAGAGGTACCAAACGCGCATTTGAGTCTTTGGAATCGGCCGAGGATCATCCTCCATGCTGTGTGCGATGGAGACATATCCAGTCTGTTGTGAAGCTTGGATAGCCGCTCGCAAATAAGACTATGCATCCCGCGGTCGATAAAAACAGAGCCAATAGGCCGTCCTAACTAGGTTTAGCTGTTGTCTCTGAATGCTTCTGAGAAGCCGTACCCTCAACGCTGCCGAACTGATCGAGTTTCGTTGGCTCGCCGCGGGCGGATTTGAGTTGGAGAATGTTGACATCCTCAACAATTAGCAGGTGCTGATAATGGATTACGGGATCGCGCTCTACCTACTGTGGTTCCACCTCCTGCATCACAAACGAGGACGATATCATCCATCTGCAGCAGTTAATACATTGATCACAGGTTCCGTAGATAGTCTCACCTGATAATGTTCCTTGCAAGCATACACAGCTGCAGCCTCTGCCTCGGTGAGCCCAATTACGGCGCGATTATTTTCTGGGGACATCCCCGGACTACCCATGTTGATCGCTCGCTGCAGTAGGTAACGCGTTTCTTCAACCATACGGACATCCTTCCATGTTGTGGGTACGCTGAACACCCATTCGACCTTGCAAGCAGCAAAGGAGGGAAGAGTGTCTCTGAAATGCGCGGTGGCATGCTGGCATATGCAACGGATATAGTCCTGGAGCCATCGCTGAGCCTCTACCCGTGTGATCTTTCCGTCTGGGTGACTGCCAGGAGCCAGGTGCAGCTTGAAATACTCCTTGATGTCCGAGGCCGGGTCCTCAGTGTTGCAGAGAAACCCCCATGACTTGACGCTGTGCGAAGGAGATTCATATTCAATTGCAGTGGGCACTTTGTTGGCCAGCTCGCTGATGAGCTTTCCCGGCCACCGCTGGATGGTCCTCGGGGGAAGCCATTCTGGGCCGATTGAATAGGCGACTCCTATTACTCGTGAGCGTCTGACAGATCCAAATTTATTGAAGATCTGCACCTGTGCAGGTCATCCCAAAATCAACCCCAACTACGATATCCGGTCTCCAGTCATCGTCCCAGGGTTTGTGGATTGCCACAAGTTCCTTCTCGTCCATCGTCAACCAGAAGAGAAACGCTGGCCACGATCGAGGTTTTTCGCGACCCTACTCCCCTGGAGATATGGGACAAAAATACCCTTGGCGGAAAGGTCATGGTGTTGGGAATTGCAGGGTCGAGAAATTGCGGCGCAGCTACAGCGCGGCATCTCCTGACCAGGGTTGTTGATGTTCTAGCGAGTCAGCGATAAGCCAAGACCGTTTACCAGCCTCGAAGTGGAAAATGCGCCGTAAATCACAGCCTGATTGAATCCAGACTGATTTCTCTTTGGTGAATTGGGTTGGTTCACTAAGCCGGATTCGAGGATGGGCATGTTTCCAACCACGCAGGGTTACAATCCCGTTTCATAAGAGTACCCAAGTCCCCTCGCTGTATTCCAAAGTGCGCGTGCATCCGCCTGACTCTACTCACAGAATGGCTAGCACTACAACGTCCTCCACGAGCACTTACACGACGCCGTCAGGGGCTGCTTCGTCGAGCACGACATCGTCCTCTCCTCTACCCGGTCCGGAACCGACCACAACAACCTTGACAAGCGCGGCTGCGACATCCCCACCAAGCTCAGAAGCAGTGTTAACCAGTACACCAACGCCCGGCTCTCTGTCAGCTTCATCGCCGACTGCGTCCGTCACATCCTCTAGCATCTCTCCCAACTCGAGCAGCACAATCGCCAGCTCTACTGCGTCAAGCACCGCGACTAACCAAACCAGTCTTCCCCAACCGTCGCCAAACAATGTAAGCAGAGGCGCTCTAGCCGGCGCAATTGTCGGCTGCATCATCGGCACTGCCGTACTGACAATCCTGGGTGCTTTTCTCTTCTTCCGTCGGCGCAGAAAAGGCGCACCCGCGGCCCCTCCAGAGCAATTCCCCAAAGATAAACTATCACAACATCCATCGCTACATCTAGGTGCATCCGCATCCTCGCTTTATATCCCTCACCCAGCCGACGACGAGACAGTACGCGCGCGGATCCTCACGCTGTTCGACCATGCCAGTCTCCACGTCGACAACTACTACTCTTCCGCAGCAGCATCCAATCTGCACGACCCGGCTCCGTCTCTTGCAAGCTACGAGTCCCCGTACCTGCCGTCACCGATTGCAACCTTGCTAGCTAAACCAGGCAGACATCGCGTGGTCCTCACCCATATCCTTGTTCGAGAATTACTACAGCAGATCACCCCCGGGCCTGGGAAGGGGGGTCTTCTCCCCGCATGTTACGCGTCATGTCCGCAAGTCGTGAGCCAGACACCAGGTATCGTACACCTTGAGTAATTCAATAGACGTTGAGAAACTGACATGCCGCAGAGACAGACCAAATGCTATTTAAGTGGCGTATGCTGACAGCGTACCTCTACCAGCGCCAACAGGCTGCTCGCGACGTGGACGAGCATACTATCAGTAGGCTTGCAGAGCTATTTGTCGACTCTTTCACTTGGTATGCCAATCTCGCGCATACTAGGGCAGAACGCCTCCAGCATTTAAAGTCCGTAGCCTCCGCCGCGGCGGAATTGGGTCGGTGGCTGTTTGCGCAGCCCTGTGCGTTTGAGTTTGTCTGGGATTATCCAGGAAGACAGGGGATGGTGATCACTCCGAGGGTTGTCAAGCTCTGTGATGAGCAGGGACGGCGGTTGGCGGTGCCGCAGGTAATGGCGGAGGGGACATCGTTGTAGCCGGTTGCCTCAAATCAGCTTCCATGATGGAGGAGACGATCAGTCAGGAGTTGCCAGTATTCTCATTAAGTGCAGTATGCAGTATTAAACGCCCTCTGAAGTAATATACTATGCGTAACGGGCCTGCGCCTGCACCGGAACCTCCTTAGCATCCTCAGCCACCAACCGCCCCCTACGAGAAACAGAGCACAAAATTATCGAAAGAATCCTCTCCCATCTGCAACAACTTCATTAGTCTTAATCCACATTCAGCGACAGTCAGACTTACGCAATAAGAATATTCAACGCAAAGACGATAATCTCCGCCTGCGCCGACACCGACGGGTAATCATGATAGTAAAGGCCCAGGTAAAAGGCAAAGTCCCCCGTCGAGATGGAGACCGCCCCGATAGCGCAGAGGATGATGAGGATGATGTCGAGGATGGCCGTCGCCGTGATGAAGCCGATATACCGGAAAAGCAAGAATAGAGCGACGAGGTCTGTGACGATTGCCAGGGAAGCCTGCACTCATTAGATTTGTTTTTACCGCCTATAAAGGCGTGTGGCTTACTGTAGCTAGAACGATGGGAAGAACAATCGGGGGCTCCTCATAGACGCCTCCCCATCCTGTTGCTAGGCGTGCTGTGACGGCCAGAAGAGCAATTGCAGATGCGCAGAAGATGATGCGCAGGCCGAAGTGAAGCCAGTCTCTTCCGCGGAGGGAGGTGCCTGCCATGATGCTGTAATTATTGGGTGTAGTAAGTAGACAAAATTGAGATGTTGAAAGTGGGAATTAGAGCCTCATTTAAGAAAAAGAAGAACGCTTTAGCCCATGTGAGACACAGCGAATCAGCTATAGTTGTTACTATTTCGTTATGACTAGACTAGAACACTACATTAGCTTAGCTTAAAGCCCTCGATTCAGGAGTCCATCTATCTTCGTATAGCGCAGACCTGGTTCACATGAATGGTGTGTATACATACATCTAAACTTCGCGAAAAGGACAGGATATAATCCCTTTGCTCACTGACGGAACGACGAAAAGCAACTACAGAAAGGATTATGATTAAAACTCTTCCATCCTCACACATTGAACACGTAAATTTTTGTAACTGACTGCCAAGCACAGGAACGAGCCTGGACTCAGCCATGACTGTTTAGAGCGCAGCTAAGTCTGTCCTAAGACAACTAGTGCCTCTGGTGCCTGGAACTACTCCGGTTTAGTACAAAGCTTCGAGGAGAGTAGCTTAGCACAGGGTCCGTAGGCTCTCATCCAGCCAATCACCACTCAGCAACCAGAATTCATCTCGCTTAAATCCGAACTCCTTTTTGGGTAGTTGATTTGGTTACATCGCTCGTAATAAATTCTCATTGCCCATTATCGCATCGTGACTTTACCAATGTCCCCGTCAGCCATCACAGCATATACCTGAACAAAGGCGACCGATCGCCCATCCTGGCCAACTGAGCATTATCATAGCCCGAAACATCCATCTGATCCCGTTTCTTGTTGATGCGCTGATACGAGAACCGCAGGATCACCACTGCAATGATTCCCACCACCGCAAACCCCAGCTCCAATGAGTGGCCCAGAATATACCTGGGTGCGTCCTGCGCGCGGTAAAAGTTGGATGCCATAGCTGCAAAATTATCATTTTAGCATTTTTTTTGTCTAAAGCATCGAAAGATACTTACCACCCGCCATATTACCCAACCCGATGTGGATGGCCATTCCGGCCGCACGCTTGTAATCGCCGGCCAGGTTGACGCTGAGCCAGGTGACGTTTCCTGGGAAAGCAGGATAGATACCTAATCTGTCAGACTGGTTGCTGTCTCTGAGGGGTCGGTGAGGGGAGCTTACCGACGACAGCGACGAAAACACCAAAGTAGACGACCCCTGGCACTCCCCGACCGGTGGAGGCAATGACAATGATGAACCCGATGGCAATCAGCGACATGAAGAAGAGGATGAACGGAGACCGCTGCTTGCGACGATCGGACAGCCAGGCCGCACCGATAGCCACAATGGCTGCTGCGATGTAGATCGGAACCGTGAGCAACTGCGCCGTTGAAGACTTGTACCCCAGGTCCTTGATGATGGATGGCAAGAAGTATGAGATACCGTAGAGAGGGGTGGTGATCCCCCAGTACACTGATAAATTAGCCTCATTGAGTCGTTGCAGGAACGCAGAGGGAAAACATACTAAACAAAGCAACATAGATCTGCCAATCCGTCAACGCATCAATCACGTAGCGCACGCGGAAGCGCGATTCCTCGTGGACTGCCCCATCTTGCGTGGTGTCGCGTCCGGATTGAGACCGCAGCTTGTGAATCACCCATCGGCGCTCTTCCTCGGTCAGAAAGGTGGCCGTCTCGGGGAAGTCATGAATTGCAAACGGGGCGACAAAGGCGACTGCAACGGTGAGAAGTCCCTCCAGGATGAAAATCCAGCGCCAGCCGGCATACCCGCCCACGCCGTCCATTTTCTATTCTCCGTTAGCTTTTGTCATTGCAGGGCCACACAGACATACACTAATCGCGTAAGCGAGAAGTCCCGAGAAAGCACCGGCGATACTGGCCGAGCTGAAGAAGAGAGCCTGTCGGTACTGCGCTTTTTCACGGGGATACCACATGGTGATGTAGTAGGCGGTGCCGGGGTATAGACCAGCCTCTGCGCAGGTTAGTATCAGATTGCATATCAATATTGCTGCGAACTCACCAGCAACACCGAGGAAGATACGCGCGGACAAAAGCCCAGCATAGTTGTGGACAACGCCCATCAACGTCTATTTCATCAGCAGAAATTCATTATCGATTGCGGCAAGCATACCATGACAATTCCCCAAGCGACCATCAAAAACGGCAACCATCTCGACGGCCGCAGCTTTTTAAGCAGTAGATTACTCGGCATCTCAAACGCACAGTACGTGAAAAAGAACACCGTTACTAGATATCGTCAGCATACTTGTCACCTTTTGAGTAAAGTGCTTTGAGCAAGTGACATACAACACCAGCTATATTCCTGCGAGGTCAACCCCAAATCCTCAACCAACCCTTCGATCTTCGCATTCCCAATATTCCCACGGTCCAGAAACGCCAGTAAATACAAAACAGACAGCATGGGAATCAACCGCAGATCCATCTTGCGGAGCACCCGTTCCTCCTGCTCAGGCGTAAAGTGGGGGATTTGCTCCGCATCCTGCGAGCGTTTTTCGCTGACGGAGCCGGACACGGGCGTTTCGGCCACGTGCTCAACCCCCATTATGGCGGGTTTCTCGATATCGGTGTCGGTATTGTACATGGTGATAGTGCATGGGATAGAACCGTAGTAAATGAAGAAGGAAGATGCAGGGCGCGAGATCTACTTATATCGATGGAATCCGGTTTCCCCGTGTTGATCGCTTACCCCAACTTTTACCCCAGACTGTGGGGTATTCCCGCCGTGGGCTGGATTTCCCGGTGGCTCTTGACGGGGCTATTCCGCTGCCTTGCTGTCATTCCACTGCCCAGCCTTCTAGATCTTGCTGTGGCGTGGCTGGCGTAAGTAGTAAAGTTTAAATACCGGATTTCTTGTTGCTGATAGGGAATTCAGATGCGATTATCAGCAGTTGCCAAGGCATGGAGTAGAACTCGTATTACACTGATACTTGCCGAGCATGGCATGATTCAATTGATGTAAGTTACACTTTCATTGGTTCAAAATTAAATCCTTATTCCTTGATCTAAGCTAATGCTAGAGACATCTCGTATGCATCCATACTCCTTGTTAAAGCCGTTGTAACTGCAACTGTTAGTATTGCAGACCTAGAGGACCGACAACATACCTGGTCCATTAGCGATAATCCTCCGAACTGCCCTCCAGACATCCACAGCAGTCACAAAGGGTGCTACAGGCCAATACTCGCGAATCGAGTTTTCGAACCCCCGAAGCACTTCCCGTTGAGGCGAATCATCAGGCTGGTTGTCCATCACATCAATCGCCCACTCCGCGATCACCACCCCTGAAAAGTCAGTATATTTTTTGGCATGCACAGGATATGGCTTACCGCATGGGATTGCGACCATGGACGTTTGATTCCGCCGGCTAATCACCCACGGGATCATAGCAGCTCGCGCAAAGGCAGCCGCTTGCACTAAGTCACCCTCGCGGAATACCTTTCGCATGGCTGCAAACTGCTTACTGCGCATGAGGTCCATGGTCTGCCGGATGTCCACGACAAGCGAGATGCGCAGATAATATGCAGCAGGATAGCATAGATGATTGAGGGCCAGATTCTCCATACTCGTCCGGTCATGTATCTGAAACCATTGATCTAGAGCATGCTGCAGGTATGAGTTTATCTCGACAACGTCGAGAACTGCTTCCCGTCGGAGCCCATCGATGTAGAGTAGAAGCCCAACTACAAGGCAAAGAGAAGCGAGACCGTTCAATGGCTGGGGTTTGCCGAACAGCAGCGCCTCCACATTCTCTGACCAGCTGCCAGGCGATCGACTTCTCGGGTTCTGGTAGAGTGCATGCCATTGAACGGCTGAACGGGCATTCCACAAGGTCTCCGACCAGGGGAATTCGATCAGACTGAATGGAAAGTCCAGGACATTGACGATTGGCTCGTATGCGACTGACCACAGACCACTTACAACAATGAAACAAAGAATTGATCTGACAATTAGCAACGCCGGCGCCCGCGGTACACATAGCTTACCTGCGGTGAGATTCCCCCTCGATGTAACTCATCCATTTCTCCTCCACTGTGGATGCTTGATCGACGAGATCCATTGCCGGGCCGGATTCGATAACTCGGGCAAGGTTTATCAAGCTGTCAAGGCTGCCAAGGGTAATGTCGCTCTCACTAGACTTGCCCCCGGGTAGACCAAAAACACAGTTCAGCAAGAGCGTAGTGAATATCCAGATAGGTATAGTATTGTTTTCGCGGGTATAAAGCGTGTTCAACTATAATTGATAAGTCTGTGCATAATGCAGAAACGAATTGTACCTACGTGATGAGCGACAATGCGACGGGAGGCCTCAAACAGCATTTGACCGACCTCTGGTTCGTCACAGTACATGGCGCCGTCGGCGAGAACACCAATAGCAATTGCTAGTCTGTGTCAGTAGTATATACTCGAAGGGGAAGAATGGTTATACCTGGTATTTGATAGATATCTGACTTCGGATGAGCAAACGGGAGGTTCTTATGGGGTATCTCGAAGAACATATGCCAGTAGCGGTAAAGAGAATCCATCTCTGGGATCTTGAAGCGATGGGAATATCCTTCGCCCCCTTCGACATTGATGCTCTGACTGAATTAGCATAGTCCAACACTTGTATCCGCAGAACGCACCCTCAAACCCTCAAGCGCTTTCTCGATCCCCAAACGGGCAGTCTCATTCCGATCATTTTCAAAGATCGCCTCACTCTGCGGTGTGCACAGCCGTAGCGGTGTCGGAAGACTTGTAGATAATGGAGATCTATTCAACGCTGAGAGAAGCGATGCGAACTCCAGGCCGCTGGGTAATTTCAACCACGGGGGAGTCTCGCTTCCTAGAGGCGTCTGGAGTCGGGAGTCTCGACGCCGGTCGGAGATCACAGAGTAAGCATTTTCCTGAAATGCAGGACTACCTGGAGCCCCCGCCAGATAAAGGTTCTCATGTCGATGTGCCTCTGGCACTAAAGGAGCGTGCACTTCTGGTTCCGCAGGCTCCTCGACAAAGGAGGTGAATGGTGGTCGATTCGACTGGTCACCTTGAACAGGATCAACCGGTGCTGGCGAGTATGAATTTGGATAAGTAGTTGATGGCTCTGATTCTACTATTTCTGGTAATGGGATACTTGAAGTCGCGCCATGGCGGGTGCGTTGGTGGCGGTCATGCAATTCCTTTCGGGAAAAGCTCTCTCCACAAATGCGACAACGGAAAGGTCGTTCCTTGGTGTCTACATCAACCTGTCAGCAAGGACTCAATCAAATCTTGGCAGGTGTCAAACAGGCAAGACGTACGCCTCCTCACATGGCGCTTCAGATGTTCTGATCGCTTGAAGCAGAGGCCGCAGTAAACACAACGGTGGGGACGGGTAGGGTTCTCAGAGACAGTCGACATGTGGGGTGTCAGTTGGGGAGAGTCCAAGACCATAGTCTGGAAGCACTCATGGGGTGGACTACGATTTTGATCTCTTAAAACCCCAGTCACTTTCATCCTTTTCGCCAAGGACGAACATACGAGAGGTACACTCTGGACAAATCCTGTGGGGGCGACATTGCGGGGTTGACTGGTCCACCCACGTCTGTGCATGGTAAATAGATGTAACCTTAGTACTCCGCACGTGGGGAGGCTTTAAGGTTTTACAATTCACATTCTCGCATTGTTGCTTTTACAAGATTGTAAAGATTCTTGATAGGTTAAGATGATTGCTATAATGGTCGTCCCATTGGATCTGCCTCGAGTACGTACATGAGAGTGCTCCCCCTCGGCGTCTTCATACTCCGCGACTCGACGATCAAATCATTTACGAAATACGTACTGTAGTAATCCCTACCATCTTCCTGGAAATCTCCTCCCCAGGTGAATGGCCCACTTGTCAAGATGATCCGCCCCGGGTCAGTAATGGACAGCAACCGACACAGCTCCATCCTCAACCTCGAGATAGTCACCGCCCCCTCCCTCGCATCAGGATGAAGTACAAACATAATCTCCCACCCATGACGATTGACCCGTAATCGCTCCGTATCCGACGGCTCACGGAACGTCCACCCAGAGCTCAGACTGTGGTCGCGCGGGGAAGTCGACGATGCCGACCCCCGAGGCATCTGGCTCTGCTGCCGGTCAAAGGCATCCCGCTCGGCAATAAACGCTCGACGCGCAAAGCAAAAGCCACATTCGGGGACGTGCGAGGTCACGAGCTGCATTTCGAGTTCCGCGCCGTCGAATAAGCAGGTATGCTGAATGTTTGTCTCTGGGTTCCTCGTCCGGAACCAATACACATCATTTTCGCGTACGAACCCGGGAAGCATCCGGACGAGCTCCTCATGCAATAGACGTCGACAGGTGCATCGGTGGGTTATTTCTACCGAGTACATTTCCCCTTCGCCATGGATGATGCAGTTGGCGATGTTCATGGCGGGGAATGTGAATTGGTGGTCTACACGAACGCCTGTGCCGTTTCAATTAGCCTCGCAATTACAACTTGAGCTGACAACGATTGAAATTACTACCATTGGATAAGATGATCGCCATGCGTAATGTGACCCGCTCTTCTGGGACGACATTGCTGGGGTAATGGGGGATTGGCTCAAGAATAGGTGATGATCGGGTGGGCAAGTAAGCCCCAGATGGAGTTGCCATCATTCATGATGGATGGGGTCGATGAAAGGGTTGAATTGGATGCTGTAGGAAAGATAAGCCCCAATACCTCTTATGTGGAAGATCAGAGGCCTTTCTTACCCCACCCCAACACTAAAAGATGTCCGAGGTAAGGTACGGGCCAATCATAATAGAGCAAGGCACAGTATCACGTGAATTTGGGGTAAGCCATGTGGGACGTGGGGGTTATGGGGTATGCGGTAGCCGTATATCGTAGTATGCCGAAACTAAGTCAATGTGATGATGCCAATGGGGCCGTAGTCTTGTGCAAGGCTCATTCTGTACTTATAGAAATCCCTAAATAACCTTTTTCTTAGTCGCTAGAGAACTGTCTTCTCTATTTCACTCCTCAGAATAACCCTACCAGGCTACCACATTTATCACCATGATCGCAACTTCATGGATCGAGCCCGATACAACAACTCGCCCTGTCGCTGTGATAGGCGGCGGGGTTCTGGGGCGTCGACTATGCATGATGTGGGCAGCAGCAGGACACACTGTTCATTTGTACGAAAAAGCCCCCGAAGTCGCCAGCGCGGCATTAAAGTACATCAACGACGCCATGCCAGAACAATCCACCAAACTCGGCACAAAACCAGGGAACGTATTACTCTCCTTCTCTCTGGAAGATGCAGTACAAAACGCATGGATGGTCATCGAAGCCATTCCGGAGATCCTCCACTTGAAAATTGAACTATTCGGTCAACTGGACAGACTCACACCACCGGACTGTATTCTGGCCACCAACTCCTCCTCGTATAAATCCAGCGAGATGATTCAGCACGTCACGCGAAAATACCGCGTGTGTAACGGACACTACTACATGCCTCCCGACCAGAACTATCTCGAGCTCATGACCTGCGGATACACGGATCCATCCATCATTGTGTTTCTGATGGAACAGTCCGCCGCGGCGGGATTCGTGCCCATCCATGCCAAGGTGGAATCTACGGGGCTGATCTTCAATCGTATCTGGGCTGCGATCAAGCGAGAGTCTCTCTTGGTTATGGCTGAAGGGGTGGGAACGGCGGAAGATATCGATCAACTCTTCAAGAGTTGGTTTCATGCTGAGGTTGGGCCGTGTGAGATGATGGATCGGGTGGGGTTGGATACAGTGTACAACATTGAGAAGCATTATGTGGAGGAGAGGGGACTCGATGCGAAACCTATCGAGTGGCTGAAGGAAAATTACGTGGATCGAGGACTTCTTGGACGGAAATCTGGAAGGGGGTTGCTATATGAAGAGAGCAATGGCCACGCTCAATAGACTATTTGTATTATCCCAGTCCCGTTTATAGCTGGCTACAACAGAAACTTGGATAACTCAGGTTCGTTATTCCTTTCATCGATCCAGGCTTCGAATGCACTGTCAGATATCAAAGGGAAAAGAGGGTAGGATGGGAAAGCCACAGACTCAACGGCAGACAAGAAATATTCTATATATCTATAAAATGTTAGGACATAGAACCAATGCAGACTGAAGGGGATAGAAGAGTACTTTCGCGTAGCTTTGTCAATGGGAAAGAACTAATCTGCAGATTAATAAATGAGCATTGTGGGGTGTGGTCCCAGTGTACTCTGCCCATTTCATAGCAAAGTTTGGCACCCAGATCCTCAAGGTTATACGGCATTGGTACTTTGTGCGTAGCAGGTGGCCTAGTGATGAGGTTTCCCTGCAAAACGAGAGCGTGAGAACTGCGTCAAGTGGTCGAGGACGTCCGTCATTCCAATCACAAGTGTAGTGTTGGTTCCGGAGGGTTGCAGAACTCACTCCAATAAAATCGTGGACGTCATCATATGTACAGTTTCCCAGTCCGGACAATGCACCCATCATCTAGGGTTTCATATCCGTAATCATAGTGTTATAATATTTGACGAGTATTCATTACCAGCGGGGTTCCTCCATATCCCTTTTCTTGCTCCCTTACTTCCAGGAATGTTAACAGTCTGCTGCGCAGACATATAGTGGTGAGAGCCGCCCCCCTAGATAGCACTGCTCCCCATCCATGCTTCAGTTCACTGAGCCCCTCACCGCTACAACGAATGGAGTCTATGACAATATATATCACCGAACCTGCCTTGCCTGTTTTCTCTCTTGGTCCTTCTCTCTTGACGTGCTCATTGAATAGTAGACATCTCAGTTTAGTTCTTGCGACTCTCTGTGATTTTAGCCAGATCTTTTTCCAAGAGAAAGCAGCTGATTTCATACAACAGTACATCCCTAAATTGGCTCGTCTTTATTGGGATTGCGATCTTGCCTCTCAGACAAATATCATCTTCTAACATTGATGGATAGACTCCCTAATGGCCTTCCGAATTGACAATCCCATCGAGCTTCCAAACGGACAATTAGTCTGTGGTGCCCATCGGCTCGTCATCTGCGGTTACTGCACAGTGGATTACAGCTTCATCGAGATTGAGGAGAACGAGTCAGGCCAAGATGATTCAGAGGACAACATCAATGATTCTCGCCCATTCTCCCCGGAAGCTATCCCCATCAGCGCTGGTGGGTTTCTAGACATGAACGAGACACGTGTTGGCACTGGTAAAGACATCCCAACCAAATTTCCCGTGCCCAGCGGATGCGACTCTCCTCATGCTCTCTTCCGCCCAAAAAGCCGCTTTATCAATCCCAACCGACCGACTGAATTCCTTATCTTCACCGACGGAGCCTGTTTAAACAATGGCGCTGGTCAACCAAGAGGAGGCTGTGCCTTTGTATTCAAGCCCTCTACAGCTAACAGGCCTGGCCATGTATCCTTTCAACTTGAGGATAAAGGGCCGACGGGTCAGTCCCACAAGCACACTAGCAACCGTGCTGAGCTTCGGGCCGTCATTGGAGCATCCAGATTTCGCAGCTGGGATGGAGAAGGATGTCGGAGCTTGGTCTTTGCGACGGATTCAGAGTACGTTGGTGAAGGTGCGACCAAGTGGGTCCGAGGCTGGATGCGCAGAGGGTGGAAGACGAGCACAGGAGAACCCGTCAAGAATAAGGACCTGTGGCAGTGCCTGCTTGGGGAGTGTGAAAGATGGGCTGACAATGGTGTAAAGATCAGCTTCTGGCGCATTCCACGGGAATTTAACAAGGAGGCTGATCGCTGGGCTAAAGCTGCTGCCGCGGAAAAGGAGCAGTGTGCCGTATTTGAGGATATCAAGGGTTTCATGGTGTAAAGATCCCGCTGCTTTAGAGCACCATGTCAGTGGAACTAATCGAGTCAGCACAAATGCCATCTTCATATTGTGGCTTGTGTAATGATATACGTGAAACGTCCACCGCCACATTAAGCTATACTTCCTCCATGGAAGGACGCACTTCTCCCCCAGCACTTCAACCCTCAAAACCATGTACACCTGCATAGCCGACACTCCAAGATCAACAATCTACTTTCCTTCGCGTCATCGTGGAGCATGCCCTCTATCTCTCTTATATCTCCCTATCTCCCATGATTTACTTCAGAATGGGTGGACGAGGCTTGAAATCAAGAGCGAAACATGTTCCATACTCGGTTGATCTGTCCGTCAAACTACCTAACATTATGTACACTGAGGTGTTGCAGCCCCATACACTCGTGATGGACCACCATTTCCTAAGCCGCTCAAGACACACTAGGATGCGGTTGGAATGCACTGGGAGTAGTAGCTGTTGTAAGAACTGCACGTGGCTCCGGTAGCGCAGGCCGTGGGACCAGACCATCCACTGCCACCGCACTGGCCGTAGGCAGATTGAACAGAAGTTGAGCCGCCGGCCGTGGTCGTAGCTTTGGTCGTCGTGGCCATGGTTGTCGTGGACAGCGTTGTAGTAGCCTTTGTGGTCGTCTGTGCACTGGTAGTTGGGGCACTTCCAGAGCCGGTCACAGGTGTTCCCGAAGCAGTGATGGTAGAACTGGACTGCACGACTGACACAGCACCGGGAATGAGAGTCGGGCCCGGGACTATGTACGTCGAAAGCGAGCTATAGATATTGACCAGAATACCCGGATCCGTGGGTGAGTAGAGTTTCGTGCCCTTCACACCGGATGGTTGCGCGGTCCCTGATCCTGTAATCTGAAGGTTAAAACATTGGGGATAATTCTGGGCTCCGTTCTGACTTCCAGCTCCATGCAAAGCAACCAGCTCATGTCGAAGGACATAGTAGCCCGGTGCAATCGTCGGGGGAATCTCCACAAGCCAAGAGTTGTTATCGGCGATCAACTGATCGTCGCCCCAGAACCCCGGTGGGCTTGAGTCGTCCACCAGTCCAACACCGTCGATCTTGAAGAACTCCAGTGTGGTCTTGTCTACCGTCTCACAGCTCGAACCGCACCTAGCCAGGTAGTCAATGACCTATACTAAGTTAATATCAGACCCAATTGTTTGATGGACATTTGGCCAGCTCTCATCACGGCTCCGTTATTGAGCGGAGCCAGGCTGGACGAAGAGAACATACTGGTCCATGGTGGGAATCTGGCCAGGTTGTCCATTGAATGGATATTTTGTCGCCGGCAGCGACCACAGCATGTCCACGCGCGTTGGTAGCATTGAGGTGACAGATGATATCGTTCGTTCCATACGCATCTGGGGAGATGAAGCCATTTGCCGTGTTGGGGGTCTGCCACGCTACCACCACCGGGGGACTAGGATTGTAGGGATCAGAATCAATATTCCATCCGCGGTATGAAACACCGTTGATCACGATGTTTGTAACATGGCCATGAGCTGCGACTTGAGTGATGAAGAGAAGCGCTGCAAGCAGCTGAGTGGATTGAACGTCTCTCATGCTGAACAGTGGTATGTGCTTGTACAGTCAGTAGAAGTGATAGACAAAGAGCGAAGTAGATTGCTTCCAGTCGAAGGAAGAGAATAATTTGGTTGAGTTAGCTACGATTTATATCATAACCATTCAATTTAGCCGGCGTTACAGCAAATAAAACTGGATATTTAATCCGTTCCAGGACCGGGCCGTGACATGCTGGGTGCCAGAAGAGAATCAAGTCCATGCCATCCAGCTACCCAGTAGAATAGGCCGTCTAGGCGCCTCGTTGAGCGAGATAGATTGCGTACCAGTGATGTAGCATGCAAACGAGGCCTAAACGCTGCAAGTGAAAATTGCCGGTGAATATGCAACATATCTCAATTGATATATCGTGGGAAACTCGGATGGCCCCAGCTAGACTGTACCATAAGGACAACGGAGTCACAGGATAGACACGAGGACTCCACGTCATTGTGGAAGGCCATGAACAACGGCAGGGATGTTGATGTGCCGAAGATAGGTGCATATAGAGCATGATGCATGACTAGTCTTATTTCCCCACGGAAAAATCCTTGCGGCTGTCGGCTGTTCGTGCATTTACTCTCCACACTCTGCAGGATACCCTGTTATGTCCGAACCAAGAAAGGAAAGGTCCAGCCAATGCTGGAATCACCCCGCAAATTGCATGCCCGGCTATTCGGTACCCCTTGCCGGCAAGCCTGAAGAAACTCCCCCTGTTTCATCCCTCTGTGACAGATGCCGTGGTCATATGAGCAAGCTTTTGGAGGGATCAGATGCTATTGCGCAATATAGACTAATTAAATGTAATTCGTCATTGCAACGCCTCGGGCTGGCATATCTTCGTGATAGGATAACTCAACGTCGCTTGCCGTATTCCACGCGGCGGCAACTGGTGGACAAATTTTGGACGCTGGGAAGAGTCATCGGACCAGGCACAGGCCCCTTGAGGTTCAGCCTGCGAAGAAGACTATCACGAGAGGATGTCGATACACACTGAATTAATTTCCGGCGGTGGCCATAGTCCAAAATTCTCCTTTAGGGAACCTGCAGCCAAGGCTAGTATGTTAGTGCTTCATCTATACCATCATATTGCCGGCATCTCTTATCTCAGTCCTATGAACAGCCGTGCCATGCCCCATGTGATGATGAACGCGCAACGCAAGCATCTGCGGATGTCCTAGGCTGTAGAATGCCTGGATTGTCACAAAGGCAAGTTTGCAGCCGAGGTTGGATCCATAGCCGCAGTGCAGGTGCTGTTAAGTAATGAGACAGAGTCCAAGGCACAAGCATCGCTGAGGACGGAGGCTGCATGTTGGATAACCACATTATTAGGCTTGCTGGGTGAAGAATAGAGGGCTTCAGGCAGCTTGGACAGGCAAAGGCATATAATAAAATCAAAAGAATAGAAAGAACATACAATAGTACGTATATGTTGGTGCTCACCCATCCTAGCATCTGTTCCCTTGCGACTTTGCTGCCTATGTTCTAGCAGCCTTCAGGTGAATGTTAAGACACCTAAATATTTTGCACTTTATAACTACGAAGGCATATCTTAATAAAAGCACATAATGACACCTATATAAGAGAGAGAAGTGGCTTAAGCCTATAATATATCTATCTTACTTCTACTCCTTTATCCCTAACTTAAAACTAATCAGACAGTATATCATATTGACTGGCTGAAATAGACCGGAGGTATGTCCAGATTCTTTGCCCGTGGGGAGCACCCCTTTGAATGGGTCATGGATACAAGACCTTACTGCTACAGCGTAAATTGTGTCGAGTGGATTGCTGGTTTCTCTATGAACACTTCCAAATACCAGGTGCTTATAATAATGACTGCTCAAAGACTAACCAAATTTCCGTGGCTATCTGTACCTGATATTTATGGTCGTATCCAAAAGACACTGTAACAGAATTAATGGATTTCTTTACTTGCTGTTAGAAAGTGCTTTATCCCATCTCCTAAGACACTTTTCAAATATCAATAACCCCGGAAGATAACCAACTGCTATTGATGAAACCAAGGAAACAATGTAGCTGTTGAATACAAGTATGCAGACTAAAACACAGAATTGCCCATAGAAAGTCTTTGCAGAATGTGAAATAGATCGCCGTGCAACGAGACAGCAACTTATAATAAGCTGAGTCAGAACTGTCTGGTAGCCTGGCTGCGTCCATGTGGGAAGCAACTCTTGACTACGGTGTCTCCAGCACTGAATATCACCTCAGGATATTAAGCCTGGCGCTTCTGCTTACCACACTTGGCCAAACATTCCTCAACCTTGATGGCCATGGCCGCAGGAATAGCATGCCGGACCTTTTCAATATCCTCACCAGCGATGGTCTCCCCAAATGTGCGAGCAATTACATCATCACTGAATGAAAATGTCTGTGGAGCGACAATGCCCACGGCAAACTCATCCGAGTTAAACGCTGCGGTGAAATTGGCAGGCTCACAGTCTGGGTTCACTTGCATGTGAAACGACCCAGCCGGAAACATGGTCAACATGCCAGGGCCGAGCTCGGCACGGATGACTCGTTGGTGGCCTTCAGAGTCAAGGACGCCCGTCTCAGGTACCATTTCAGACAACACGCGCCCCGACGTAATGGCGAAGAGCTCAGTTGCACGAGGATGGAGGTGCAGGAAGCTCATGCTGCATGCTATTGAGATGGATTAGCGTAGCTTCAACAAGTAGAGCCAATTCTGGTCAGGAATACCTGGCAATTGCGAGATGCTGAAGGATATACCAGTGCCTACAAGGGCGTGAAAATTCTGGCTGGTGGCAACCGGAAATGAGGCTGCGGCGAAATTGAAGACAAAGTCTTCATCCTTTGGGAGGAGCTTGTAACGTTCGATAGCGCTAAACAATTAGATCATTCGTTCTGCACCATTGAGACCATGTTGAGGTACTTACGTGTCTGCAAGTCGCAGCTGAGCTGTCACGCTAAGTTCCGATGTCGAGCGCTTCGTGATCGGTTGAGGTGCTGTCATCGCCAAAGGGACAAAGGCGAGCATCACCGCGACGACGGAGTGTAGGGGAAAGTCAGGAAGCATGTTGGTTGCTGGAGTTGATATTGAGAGGATTCCTTGTTTTTGTTGTTGTTGTTGTGAGTAACAGGTGATGATGGTTTGTTGTTTAGGAGGCAATGAGGGTCCTTATATATGTATATATGTGCCGACATATGGCTTTTTTCATTCCAGCACATCATATCCGAACTAAACTACCAAGATGTATTCCAAATGGTATTCTTCAGCCTTACTCGTTTACTGCATATGCGCATCAGAGTCCCAAGCAAATTTCCTATACGCACAGCTCAGCCCCCTTCCTTGGCCCTCAATCGGATGGCCATCGCCAAGAATGACTGAGAGCACGTCGTATTGTTGCCGTATCAGGGCTTGATTAGATGTGGCTTGGGCGTATTAGTAATACGCCGTAGCTCAGCCCTGTCAGCCCTGTGATCTGATCGACCCGACGACCTCTTCAGGCGCGCATCCCCACAATGGAGCGTGTCATGGCTTGTAGATAGTCGTATGCACTAGCACTAGCAGCGTTTACGACAGCGTAATTCCTTCTAGAACCTAAGACATGGCGGATCTGGGCCATACGGCGATGCTTTGTAGTTTTACTACCTTGCTTGACATCGCTGCAGCAAGACCTGACATGAGCTTCTTCAATTTCTGCGAGAACAACCTCGATCCGGTGATGATGGGTTCGAATATAAAGGTGACAGACAGCGATGAGGCTGTCTGTCCATTTTCAAAATCAACAAATACTCTTGAACACTATCAAAGCTCTGAACGCATTCCTTGACAGCAACCAGCAAGGTTACTTACGATGTTTACATACCTCCAACACTTCGCTATCCTGGTGCTCGGAGTTAGGTTGGCCACGAGTCAAGCTATTGCAGCTGCAGCGACACAGTCGACCGGATGGAATGCGAGTTTCGAGCTCAGCCCGACGCAGCTCAAGTTGGCCAACCTGACAAGCGACCAGGGCGCCATCATCAACACTATCACCAATTTTGACCGGTCTCAGCTTGCCAATGGTGGAGCCCATGAGGATGACTTCTACAATGTCCGGGGCCTGCCCAGGGATCAATGGCCCACAGAGCCTGGGAAGATAATCAAGCTCCAGGAGTTCACGGATCCGTCACCATTCTCCATCCCCGCAAAGACGGCCATGTCCCGTATCATCTATAGCACGACAAATGCAAATGGTACTTTGATCCCTGCTTCCGCCTATATCCTTTGGCCGTTCCAGCCAAAAGTTCTCCGACAACGCAAAAACCACAACAGCTCTGTGTCATTATCCGCACCCGTTGTGCTATGGACACATGGAACCTCGGGCTTCTATGCCAATGGAGCTCCCTCGACACACCGTGGCCTTTTCTACGCGGACATTGTGCCTTTTGCGCTGGCCGAGGCTGGATACGCTGTTGTTGCCCCAGACTATGCCGGCCTCGGCGTGGACGTCTCCTGGGACGGAAGTCACGTTCCGCACCAGTACTTTGTTCGCGAAGCTGGTGCTCACGATGCTCTGAACGCTTTGAGAGCTGCTCGGGAGTCCTTTCCCAGCCGCCTTTCCAGCGATTATGTCGTCATGGGCCACAGTCAGGGCGGCGCGGTCGCCTGGGGCCTGTCTGAAATTCTCGCGCGGAACGATACCAAGTTTGAGGATATCGGGAAGGGTTATCGCGGCGTGGTTCTCGCTGCTCCGCCAACTGACGCGCTATCGTTTACCTCTGCAGGTTTTCCAGCGTGGATTGCGAAGGATCTGAACCAGATCTACCCGTCTTTCAACCTGAGCGACTGGTTCACTCCTCTCGGTGTGAGTAGAATAGAACTCCTGAATCAGATTGAAGGATCCCAAATGGTCACATTTGCCATGTTCGGCTCTGAAGAGGGCATCTTGCAGCCTGATTGGCACGAGACTTGGTATGCCAAAGCGTTCGAGCAACTCACGAACCCTGGAAAGCGGCCCTTCAAAGGACCCATTCTTCTCGTTCAGGGAACAGAAGACCCAGTAGTGCCATACAACACGACAAAGGCTACAATGCAAGAGACATGCAAGGGCTATCCTGGGGATCTGGAACTTTTGGCTGTACCCCAGGCAAGTCATTTCGCCGCCATCAACGCGGCGAAGCACACCTTGTTGCGGTGGATTGAGGATCGATTCGAGCACCGACCTGTGGACAAGCGTGGTTGCATCGAGTCCCAGTTGGATAGCCTCTTGCCTCTTGAGCACTATCAGGTGCGTCCAAATTCATTTCTGCTGTGGGCTGGGGAGTCCCAGTGGTCTTATGAACTACCGACTGCATTGTGATTTTGGAACTTGGGAAGGGAGGGAAATGAAGCATGGATTGAGTTTGTCAGCCAGAGAAAGTTCCTTAGCTGGGCCCATTTGATGTTTGTACTGTTAATATATTATCATTACCTGGGATAGATAAAGTACACCGAGGCCAGTTCTCTATCGCACACTCTCCTACTAGATGCTCCAAATAGAGCCATATAATACGCTTATAATACGCCATGCCACAACCCTTATCCGGAAGTGTAAACTCCATGTCCATGTTAAGTTTGTTGATAATGAAAACCTCAAACACGCTGCGCATGAGTAGTAATCGGCATAAAATGATTATTTTCAAGATCTACCAGTGCTAAGCACTGGGAGTGAGCTCCCGCTTAACTAAGTACATGGTCTCGGGCCACCACGTTTCTCCAGTATCTGCTGACTGGCTCGGCAGATCCTGAGTCTTCATTAACGATACAACCTGGCCAAGCTCCCACTCTCCAATATCACTAATCCACCAGACGCCATCCAATAACATAACAAGGACCAGCCAATGGGCAAAGATGTCCATTGCTAGTAGATGCGTCGCGTTGAGCAGCGGTACCTCCGTCCCAGGTGAGTCTCGCGTCATCCAATTCTCAGCTCTCGCCTCCGCGGAGGGTGAATCAAGCACTGACAGGACGAGATTAAGGTACTCAGCCGGTGCTTTGTTCAGAAAAGACATGATGATCCGTCGGAGTACCTGCGGCGACTCCATCGAAGTGACACTGATCATGTATCTTGCAACCCATGGTGAGACTCTGGACAATCCACCACATGCCATTGGCTGATATCTTGGTGGCTCGGCGCTTGTGCTACTTTCTCTTCTGGATAGAGCTGCGCATGCACATCTCTCAAGTACGGATACAGTTTCCAAGCATGTCTGTAGCTGTAGGTAGTCGGCTGCACAAAGCTCTGACTTTTTCAAAAGAGCGGTTGTTAATTCAGCTCTCCTGCGTAGACTCTCAAGAGCTTGATTGAATGTAGATGCGACTAGAGGCAGAAATATGCGCTTCGTGTTCTCGGATGGACCATCCTCTGGTGATAAGCCATCTGTGCTACAAAAACCCGGATTCGGTAATTCTGATTGTGCATCTAGAATCGGGCTGGACGTGGCGGTACCAATATCATCTGCGCCGGCCACAAGTCCGTTGAGAATTGCAGTCGACGCCGTATGGGCAGCGCGTGTGAACGAGATCCATTGTGAGTGTTGCGGCAGCACCTCATTTGGCAGCCGCTGCCTACATTTTTTCGCAGCGGCCGCAAGATGCACTCGGATGGAGTGGCTAGCAGAGGCGTACAAGACCATCAATGCTGCATTTGCAAGAACGTGATCGTACGAATCCGAGTTCTGCATGGTCGCTTGTATGTGCCGTAGGGAAGCCTGGTGATGGCGCTCCGCAAGCGCAAGTAGCTGCCGAATATCAATTAGGCTCTGGGGGTCCAGAGGCGCTTGGGCTCGTTTAGCTATATCGTGCGACTTGCATGCTGCTGCCAGGGCTAGCAAGGATGACATGACCACATCGGAACTGAAAGCGAGATTTGGCACCCCTACCGAAAGAGCGTAGAGGTCGAGATCATCGACAGGTATAGTTCGGCTGGTGTGCGTGAGGTAGTGGCTCAAAAGACCGAGTTCTATGCTATCAAGAGTACTAGGAGTGTGCCTAGTGTGCCTGTTGAAGGGTGGTCTTTCTTCATCCGTACTCAGACTTGAAAAAGAAGCAGGTTGTCCACTAGACAAAGGACTGGGAACCGAGGACTGATCACTCAAAGGTGCTAAGGGCGACACAGAGTTCGGGACTGCAGTACTGGGAATTGTGGGGGAGACAGGCAAACTGGGAACAGGGAGTTGAGTCGGTCCCTGCTCCATTGATAAGTTGCCATCACTGGAAGGGTTCTGGTACCGGCATGTATACATGCGCTTGGTACATCTGGAGCAGCTCGGTCTCAACTCATCGCACTTGGAAATATGATCAGAACACTGCGTGTAGTGTCATCGAGATGGAGAAACGGCCTACCTTCTTTCGCTGGTGTTTACATCTGAGGCAACCGTCCCTGGATTTCTTGTGAGTTTTCCGGAGCCTGAATCCGGTCGCCTGCAGTTCCGGAGGCGTCGTATCGCCAGCCATATTGTCGACGCCACTAGATTTCGTGAATCAAGATATCGGCACAAAGGGGGGGGATTAGAGCGTATAAAGCAAGGTGTCTCCAAGCTGGTCTTCCATGTCTGTTGACAAACCCTTGGGCGGGTCCTATTCGGGAGTCTTTTTGAGGCTGAAAATGCATTAGTTAGCCCGACGAATGATGACACTGCCCACCAGCATCAGCACTAATGCACGATAGGTTATTCGTGGGAGGCAAACTATTCGCCCCCAGCTATTCCAAATCATGTCCTAACTTAGGACTAGCTTATTCTGACAGCCGTTGACATTCGTTGAGTCAGGCATCGTTACCCCCCCACGTATTCTTCCTGACCTACCCCGAACAACTCCGAAGTATGTACTTCAGCGAACTCACCTCAACTCCGTACAGTCAGGCTTGTCATCGATAAGTTGCCTATCGATAATTATTGACAATGAGCGTTATCGAGTCCACCAACATCAGCAGCTTTATATTAACGCAGAGTCCATGAGTCAAACACAAAGCAAAGGGGTTTTAAGAATTTTGGACCAGGACGTTATTGATGAGGTGTTAGTCTTATTAATTCGTACCTGAAATATTCCATTTTCCCTTGTTGAATGCAGAATCAGAGAACTATATTATCACAGCACATGCCTTAGTTCCTAAGAAGATTGAACAATCATGGCAAGCTCAATGATGGGCCGAGGGCTATCTGCCTCAGTTAGATAGCTTTGATCTCTCTCTCTTTTCTCTCTCTACCTCTCTAGAAGAGACATTATTCAAGACTTCATTCTGTATCTCTTACATAAGCATGGCTCAGCTTCTCACCAAGGCTGACTACACTTGAAACGGAGGATTATGTCACGTGATTAAAGACCAGGCAGTCAAAAAGGTGTCTAGACGACCATTTCTGGCATTGTAGAAATGATAAGGCTATTCTGGTTGACGCTTCCAGTCCCGTCATTCCGAGATAGTCTCGAAATTAATTATCTTGAACATCGCTATTCCTCTTGGAACCTATGCTTTCTGGACAAAATGACACGAATTCCTGATCGATCTGCTGGCCCAGAGCAAGTCCGGAGTTATATCAGACAGACCCTCACGTCCAGGCATAAAACAGATGATAACCTTGCGGAAGAAGCTGCCCGCTCTTGGCGATTAGGGCGGGGCTCTGAGCTTTATGATGCAACATTAGAATATCTTCAAGAGATCTTTGGAGTGGATATAGGGTTTTGTCTTTTCCAGAGTATCTGTGAAGATAAGAGATAACGCCTGGGAGAAGTCACTTGTTGGTATTATCTGCAACTGTAAGTTTTGGCAAAATGTGTATATAGTAAGGTATCGACTAATGAACTTTTATATAGGGATGCTCTACGCCTCAGCTATGTTTTTACTTTGGTCTATTATTACGTTCTTCTTAGGACATCGTTCAAGTTGTAAGGGATCTTCATTATTGTCCTCTGTATAGTTAATATACTAAATTTCTTATATAGTATCTTTCCCAACGCTACTCTTCGGCGCGGCTCTGGCAAATTATGGTTATCAAAGACCTACATACCACTACCCGATTTTAGCAATGGGTATTTTTAATGTATGCATCTCCTTGCTCAGAATCTTATAGGTGCATTGTCTTATGAACAACTCTGCGATGCTTGCCTTCCCTTTCTCGTGCCTGCACCGATGTGTGTCTATAATTATCCCCTTCTTTCATCAGTTTCTTCCCTCGCTTGTCCCTTCACATTAAGGACACCTCTGTGTTGTGTGGGCAAAAAGTGAGGACGGTCAAGCGAAAATGGATCGTAATGCAGCTCGAGCATAGTGCACTTAACTATGACTGCCTTTCTCAAAATCCACTACAGCCTTGGCGTGGCTGGTATTCCCTTTACCTCCTAATTGGTTGGTATATCGCCGAATGCGTCTCCGATCTCTCTGCGTAGTTTTTGCCGTGGTATTCCCACTGGTGGGCAGTCAAGTATGATACAGTTAATAGTTTCCTCGGCCCCATAATAACATCTATCGTCCTCTTGGGATCCATAAATCTTACTGTAGAGTGCCAGCCAGCAGTGGCCGATCCGTAGCTGGACGAGTAGATAGGCACGGTTTCGTGGCACTGGGTCGTATAGACAAAGGATGAAGAGGGTAAAAGACAAGGCAGTACTACCAAAGCAATAAAAAGGAAAAAACATACAACAGGATATATATGTCGGTGCTCACCCCTCCTAGCATCTGTTCCCTCGCTGCTTTGCCGCCCAAGTTCCGGCACCTTCGGGAGATGCTGATATCTCTGGCTACATAGGACTCAGGTTGTGGGAAAACTGTCCTTACCCCAGCAGTCATTGAGCATCTCAGCCAACAGCTCAGCCCTCCCCATTCTTGGTTTTTGCTTCAACTCCGCGAATGCCAACAAACAGTCAATCAACAACTGCTTTATGTACCAGGAATCTGGTCTCGTTGCAAATGATGGTAAGGTCAGAGAGCTCCATTAGTTCTCGCATTCTGGGGTTGTCAGGAACGGCTATATGATTCCTGACGTTGTATTCAACCTACTTTGTAAAGGCATTTAAGGCCCTTTGGCCCCATGTTAAAGATGGATGCCTACCCCTGTTCATAAAATATCCTGCGTAAATGTTGTCCCCACTATAAAGAAACAACTTGAATAGTTTAAATAATGTAATAGCCGGAAGTGTGATATGCAAAAGAGATTCAACACATTGCATTGTGATGAGGTAGAATTACCTGACCAGGTAGCATAGATGATGGAATAATAAAGTATATTAGACAGGAGCCTGATGCATCATTAGCCATCAGTTGATATGGTTTCCAGGTGGGATTATTAAGGTCTGCTATGCCCAGAAACCCTGGCGGATTAATTCACTAGCAGATGACTATATCTTATGCAGTGACAGTAGCATCAACGTTATGGTCTGCTTAAACACTGAGTACAAGTCTTCTAGAAAGGATACTCTCTCCATTTGGCGTCCTCAGGTCATACTGAGGGACGGGGTTAGAGAAAGTTAACGTTGTTATGAGAGTCTGGAGACGCTATACCCAGGCCCAACTGGATTAAAATCGTCAAACGTCGACTCGGTAGTTTTGCAGAGTGTGCGCATGGACTTTGCTCTTTCGAAACGGTTTTGTAACTGTCTGCCGGACTCGTTGTTCGTCTGCTGCTGATCAGGGTCGAATTTCGTAGTTAGTCCCGGGGGCGGTCCTTCTGGGATGATCTTCTCTGGCAAGTTTATTCCATATCTGCTGGAGATCATATTCAGATTCTCAGAAATTGAAGGCAAACCAGGGTGATCTTGAGGCGCCAAATCAACTGCCCTCTGCAAATTGCGCATTGCTGTCTCCAGATCTTCGATATTGCCTGTTCGGCCATAAAGAGTTAGGAGGGTGTCGCCAAGGTTACTCAATCTGCCAGCCAGATCTGGATGATCCGGAGTCGTAATATCAACTGATCTGCGGATATTGCTGACTGCTTCCTCCAGATCTTTAATCTTCCCTGTCCGATTGTAGCGGTCCGAGAGCATGATACCGAGATTGTTCAGCCACATCGCAAGATTAGGATGGTCTAGCGGGGTAATATCAATTGCTTCCTGGATAATGCTGATTGCGTCATCCATATCATTGGTCTCCCCTATCCAATTATACCGGTCTGAGAGCACTTTTGCAAGGCTGTTTAGCCGTCCTGCCAGATCTGGGTGGCCTAGAGGGGTAAGGCGAACAGCTTTCCGTGCCTTCTTGATGGCATCTTCTAGGTCATCCATGTTCCTTGTTTGCTTGTACCGGGCTGCAAGCATGTTGGCCAGGTTATTCAACATGACTGCAATATCTGGATGGTCTTGTGGGATAATGTCAACTGTTTTCTTTGCTTTCTGGATGGCCTCTTCCAAGTCATCCATGTTCCTTGTTTGCTTATATCGGGCTGAGAGCATGTTGGCTAGGTTGTTCAACATCGCTGCGAGATTTGGGTGGTCTTGTGGGGTTATATCAACAGCTCTCTGTGCCTTCTGGATTGCCCCGTCCAGGTCATTCCTCCTTCCTGTCTGGTTATACAGGTCCAAGAGCATGATGGCTAAGTTATTTAACTGGCCTGCGAAGTCTGGATGTTCCTGTGGGGTGATATCAACAGCCTTCTGTGCCATCCGTATGGCTTCTTTGAGGTCCTTCATATTACCCGTGCGATTAAACCGATCTGAGAGCATGCTAGCTAGGTTATTCAACAAGGATGCAAGAGCTCGGTGGTCTTCCGGACTAATTTCAACGGCTCTCTGTACCCTCAGAATGGCTCTTTCCAGGTCCTCCATGTTTCCCATCCGATGGAATCGATCTGAGAGTATGCTGGCCAGATTATTCAACATCACAGCGAGATTTGGGTGGTCTTCTGGTGTGATATCAACAGCTTTCTGTGCTGTCTGGATAGCCTCTTCCAGGTCCGCCATGTTTCCCGTCCGATGGAAGTGATCTGAGAGCATGATTCCCAGGCTATTCAACCAGCGTGCGAGATCCTGATGGTCTTCTGGGGTGATGTCAATGGCTCTCCGCGCCTTTTGAATGGCCTCTTCTAAGTCAACCATATTTCCTGTTTGATTATAACGGACTGAGAGCATAATAGCCAGGCCATGCAGCCGGGGTTTAAGATCTAGATGGTCTTCTGGAGTCATGTCAATAGCTCTCTGCGCAAGTTGGATGGCCTTTTCTAGGTCATCCATCTTCCCTGTGTGATTATACCGGGCTGAGAGCCTATCAGCCAGGTTATACACGTAGCCTGCGAAATCTGGATCGCCCTGTGGGGTTATATCGACAGCTCTCCGCGCCCTCAGAATCGCCCCTTCCAGGTCCTCCATCTTTCCCGTGCGATTATAACGATCTGGGAGTACGCTTGCCATATTACTCAGCATGTCTGCAAGATCTGAGCGGTCTTCCGGGGTGATACTGGTTGCTTTGCATGTGATGACAGTGGCATTTTCTGGATCGTCTCTTCCTGCCCCGTCGTACCGGTCCGAGAGCATTTTCCCAGGGTTGTTTGGCCGCTCCGAGTGGCCTGAATTATCTTCGGAAGTAAAACTCAGCACGTTTCGTTGGTCACTGGGGTTTCCTTGCTGAGGTTGTATATTGATTGTAGAATCTTTCTCGTCCGTCAGCATAGGGCTTAGTTCAGAAGAAGATTGCGTCTGCGGCCTCGCTGGGCTGTCTTCTGCTTTTTGGCGCTGTGTTCCATGTAGGACGGGCTGGAGTCTCTGTCCTGCCATTTCCTCTGGCATCATCGTTCGATCAGATAGCAACGTCGTCTTGAACTGGAGCTTAATTCCTTCTAACACGTCGGACATCTCTGCTCTCGTTTGCTTCTTCCCATCTTTGAATGCTCGTGAGTCATCCCAACTCTCACCTGCTAAATGCAGTCTCTCCTCCTTCTCGCGGATATCTCTTTTGATTGAGGCATAATGCAGCAACAGGGTATCAGCCTCCCAGTCACTAAGAAAATTCTCCTTGGCGTCTCTGATTTTAGAAAGAAGAGTGCGCTCAGTCAGTTTTGGAATACTGCCGAAGCGGTCATTGCAGTTTATGTCCGCTAGACCGCCACTTAGGATGTTTTCGAATTGCTTCAGACGCACGTTCTCCCTCTCTGTGAGCCTCTTGGCATTTGTAAGAAGCCGCTCGATCTTTAGAGCTCTCTGCTCGTGTTCTGTCGCTTCTATATCTTCCAGGCTCGGTATAATGCAAGATGATCCCTTTGAGTGTTTTCGTCCTCGAACATTAAAGAACATTCGCCAAGGACTCCGATGCCTTACAGACATGTCCAATTCCAGTGAAAATGCATTAGCGCAGCACACAACTAGCAGGAGATGGATAACTGGAGGCAGCCCGGTTGCGCTGGCTGAGTCTTCGTAAATTCGCCATGTTGCCAAGTTGGACCCCTTAATAAGTCCATGAATGACTCTTGCGCCTTCATAGGATGTTTTGACTCCCTTGGAGTGTTCAACATTAACGTTCGCTTGCGCCGGGCCTCCACCCCCTCCACCTCCAACTGCGACCTTTTCGCCTGTAGTCACTTCCAGGTCCGAGATATGCATAGAATTAGCCTCTGGTGCAATCCGAACAATGCGTGGCTCTTCCCCCAATGATTTTGAGACGCGCACAATGACATTCGCCCCCTGATAACGCATACCACGCGAGAAAGGTTTCATGAAATGTAGCTTAATTTTGAGGAGGTGCATATCGTCATCACCAAAGGTCGTACGGTAAATTCCTGTCAACTTTGCCTGAAAATACAGTTCCTTGTGTTCATACTCTGCCAAAACATTGCCATCTCCATCTTTTTGAGTGACAGCTACAGACGATAGTGGTCCGCTCATAGCACTGAGTACCACCGTCGAGTGATGTCGAATTGTAATCCCTGCGAATGAGTGGCTATTGCCCCTGGACTCCAGCTTGCTTTAGTTATGAGGTAGGTTAGAGGTCATAAACTGTCTGGTCTCAGGGCACGCGTGATGGCCGGAGAAACAACCATGTGGGTTTATCGCAGTGAAAATGACTTAGTCGAAGACTATAAATCTCCTTACTCATGTTGGCAGCTCCTATATAGCTTGCGATGATAAATTTAATAAGGCTCCACCAGATTTGCCCCGCACCTAGGAATATCAAATCAGAGCCTTCATATTGGACCAAATGTATATATCAGGAATAAGTATTCTAGTTGTTCCGTGCTGCATGAGAGAAATTAGATACGTGTGAAGGGGATAGGAGTTACCTAGCACGGCTTCAGCCAGCCATGACGCTTTGGAAAACTGGCAAGGACGAAATCTCTTTCCCTTCTACCCTCCACAAACAGATGCAGCTGAGGCTGATGATTGATGGTGACGACGTCCAGGTGAAAGCAAACATTTGCTGCCTCCCGTACACGCCGTGGCTGGCTGACGCCATATGTCTTCTAGCTCTAAACCTCACACTTCCCTGCTCTCTCTTAATGAAATATAGAACAACTATACCACCTAATCCTGCGACACGTGGGAATCCATTCAATTTGCTGCGGAGCTTCTGTTATGATACCGCCGTCCCTAATCTCTCCAGCAAATTATGCATGATTTGCTGTCCTCCAGCATACAGTAGCTTTGCTCTTAGACAAAGGCAGCAATTTCTAATGTACAGGGTGCGGCCTACACTTATGCTCTCCAGGCTCCTTATTATGATGGAGGCTATGAGGAGGTTCTCTAGCCACTAGTCGACAATGGAGCACATCAATGCTCATGGGGCGAGGATTGATGATCCAAAGAATGCCATTTGGAAGGCACTTGTGCTTAGGAGGGAAGGTGATTTAATCCTCTGGTTTTCGCGTCGGCCAACGCCATTACTCTGGCACAACGGACGTATCCGCTCAGCAAGGAAGCCTAGCTCCCTGGGATACCTCAGTCAGTGGCTAGCTGAATGTGATATCTCACCTCAACGCACATACTGTTAAGCCATGCAAGTCTGTTTGTCAGTGTGGGCGGCTAACATATGAATGTAATTGGTGCTGACTGCGGGGCTGTCAGCCATCCTTGCCAAAGACTATAACCCCCTATAATAGACAATATATTCGACTGTGCTCAAGTAGGGATGCACCAGAATTCATTCTTTCTGCGGTGTCGTTTGCTCACAGCACATTCACAGCTTCACTATTCATCCGCTTCACTAGACCGCAGCGAAAGGCTCGAGGTGATCCTCTTCTGGGAGTACAGCTTTGGACTTTCACAATGTCTTCTGCTAAGCGGGCAGTTGTACGCAGAGGAGCAGCAACAACAAGGGAGATAACAGAAGGCTCCTGATCATCCTGCAACTATGCTGCTTTCACTTTATAGCACCATATATATGATGGGTGAATTGACAAGACTTAGTGTAGAGCCATAAGAATACATCTTAGAGAATAGAAGACTTTACTAAGATGCTATTAGCTAACTAAGGCATAATATATAACATACTAAATCACTATCCCCTATCCCGGTGCCAAGATCTATTAGATTGCGGGTCCAAAAAGCAGCTAGTTTGATTGGTCAGATAAATACATCTTACCATTGTAGGTCAAGAACGGGGCCCAACAGACCAATCAGATTAACTGTTTCCTGGATCCGCAATTTAATACATCTTGGCACCGGGATAGGGGATAAGGCACTCTAGCCTAGGTGAGGGGTGTTCTGCATACTTTAGGCTACTAATTAGTATAGTACTTTCTACTTAGTTAGTAGGCAAAGCTAGAGGATCTGCAGGGCTTCCCTCTGTCTAAATGCCAGCATGTATCCGTGTTGACCATTGTTGAAAGTGCTTTTTCCTTTTCAACTCACTCACTCTGTCACTCATTAGCAGTGAGAGGTTACATTCGCGATGCGCTCCGGCCCGTTAGTGTGAGAATCCTTGTCAATTGCCGACCTGGCCTGGGTGACTCGCTCCTAACTAGAGTTGCATAACCGAACCGCTAAAATCGAATCTGACCCTCACCGAACTCGCAGCGGTAAGGGTTCGGTTCCCACCCAGCGGGCCATGCCCGCTACAGTGGACGTCAGAAGAGACCTGACAGCTAGACAAGCGGTGTGCGGGGTGCTGAGTGAAGAATATTTCAGGTTCTGGTCAGCTTCAGGTGAAGTGGGCGAAGAGAGTGACGGCAGGATGCTAAGGGCGCAAAGGATCAAAAAAAATAGTTAAAAAACAAAACATACAACAGCCGGGATTCGCTGGTGGTCACCCACCCAACTACTAACCGGCCGGCGTGTGGCTTAAGTACGGCTGAGCGGACGGGAAGCCCTGTTTTCCACACCCTATGGTCGTATGTACCAGGATGGAGTAGTCTAGTCCTTATATGCAAGGTAGTACATCCAAGAAAATGAGCCAGCTTAGCTATGGGCTCATTGAAAGCAGAGACAGTGTAGAGTTGCACTTAGACTGGCAAGTGATATAGACTTCATAGACCTGTCTGGTTGGAGACCTGTCTTCGGCACTTTTTCTCAATTGATTACTAGGACAGGGCTGACGTATAGGCACTGATGTGAGGTGTCTCAGAGTAAATCTAAACGCAGCGAGATAACGACTTTCAAATGCTAAGGACAAAGGCAGGCCTGGTTTGGTGTCGTCCCTTGAGTAATATCGGACTGAAGTCACGGACAACATTGAGCCTCTTAAGATGGAGGGTCGACTTTTCATAGACAACGTCGGGGTAATTGCCCCAAGCCACTGCTTTGGGCCAGATGAGGCAGATATACAGTAGCTGTAAGGAACAGGCCATCCTAAGATGACTTGCGTTTTGCTGAGCACAATGCCGTCGTTAAGCTCTTGAACTCAGTCTCATTTGAAGCGTGCTTTCAAAAAAAGAAATAAATAAATAAATAAAACCAAAAAATCCAAAGCAAGAAAAGAAACTACAATGGGGAACAAGTTACAACCCTAATTCTAGAGAATTAACATCCCAGATCCACAGTGGAAAGGGCGACGCAAGGATTGCAATTCACATGTTTGTGTTGAATAGTTGCTCCTCCCTTGCTTCTGAGAGACCTGGCTGCTCTAGCCAATATGTCGATCCGCGACAATATATAAGTGCGCCCAACTTGTTGTTTTCCCTTTTTCATGTCAAATTATGTTTCTGGCTTTGAGTAGTTCCTACGCCTGTTTCCAAATCTGAGTTCTTGAATTAATAATTTTAGAGTGGAATTCCAGATTATACCAAAATCTCATCCACAACGTATCTTATGCGTGGCAATCACGTTTTTCTGAGTTTAAATAGCAATATGGACGCCAATCGCACAGAAAACCCCAAATTCACATGCAAAAGCGCTCTCCCACTGAGGATGATGGTCGATGTCGGAGTAGTGGTCAATGATGTGCTGGACGTTCCAACTCTTAAAGACACTTTTACGAGGTTAATCAAAGCCCTGCCAATGCTTGGGGGTCAGTATGCTAGTGAAGTAAGTCTACATTTGTCTGTTTTGCTTTACCGAGCTCTAATTGGGACTAGATCAGGCCGCGCGAATTTATATGCGGCCAAAGAGTGGACTGGGATAGCAGGAGCATCGAGGAAAATTTGAAGACATATTTTCCTGTCCTGCATCGAGGGGAGCAAGCTCCGAGCATTCTCCTTGAAGATACTTCCATATTATCAAAAGCCTTTGCTTTTAACACATCATTACGCAAAAGATCAATCTGCAGGCTCCGTGTGACTGTCTTGAATGATGTATGCCTCCTTTGCTTCAGCCTTTGGCATGGTGTCTGTGATGGACGGGCCTGCCTTGATGTCATTCGCGCATTTTGTGCCCTACTCTCAAATCATCCAGTTGCAAGGTTCACATTACCACCAGATGCACGCGGAACCTGCATGTCGACACTGATAAGAAGTCAACACGATTATGAGTCTGTTGATCCCACCCCTGACCCGAGTTTATATATGACCGGGCCACTTACTATCGCAATATACGTATGGCGCTTTATCTTGGAGTACCTCCTATACTGCCTGAACTTCTCCGAAGGGCTGAGAGGGAAGGTCGTATACTTACCAAAATCCTGGGTTGATGATCTTCGGGACCAAGCACAAAAAGAGCTAGAGGACGGGACTAAATTCTCTGGTGTCCGACTTACTCGAAATGACATTATTGCAGCATTCTATTTAAAGACAGTGTACGGACCCAGGCCAACGAGTCAAGAAGACATGGCTCTCTTTGTCCCAGTTAATTATCGCCAGTTCCTTGACGTACCAGATATGCAGTCTGACTGTCTCCATAACAGCATTGTTTATCTGCGAACCGACCTATCCATCAACGACTTACAAAGAGCTTCTATTGCTAAAGTAGCTGAGAAAATCCGTTTGGCTACTTTAAGATACAAAACCCCTCGAGCAATCCAAGAGCAACTTTCCTTGATTGAAAATAACCTGTCACGCCTTTTTGCGCCCAAATACCGAGGGAGTACCAAATGGGGAATCTCCTTTGTTAGTTCCTGGACGACGTTCGATTATATGAGCCTTGACTTCTCCGGGGCCAGTTCTCAAGGGCGCAAGGTTTCGCCTACATTTGTTCACCCAAACCTAACTCAAGGGTTTCCTCTGGACGCCTGGCACCTAAACATGTTCACCCAAAAAGACGGCGAGAATGGCTACTGGTTGCATGCCCTCAATACGCCAAGTGGGTGGAATAAATTCAAGCGTTACACTGATATTGATACTTTACTTGGTTCGGCAAAACCGTAGGATGGCGAAGCTCGAGAACGCTATACGCAGCGGGGGGGGGGGGAAAAAAAGGGGCGGTTTTTTAGTTGACAATGGACCCCTGT
>JAAAPX010000194.1:0-51138 GCA_012656285.1 Aspergillus fumigatiaffinis | reverse complement strand
CGTGTAAATAGGCTAGAAATCCATCTTTACCTAGTAAGGCAGTGATTTCCAGTGGAGCATACTAACATTATTTATGCAATATACCATAGTAGAGAGGTGCTACAGAATAGATACCTAACTGGTACACTTCGGGGACAACCTTACCTAGCAAGGCCACCAGCACCGGTGGATCAAGGACGATCCGGGTCTAAGAAGATAACACTGAAACACCAATGAAAGAGCGGTCTGGAAGAGTGTCCCGACATTCAATAACAGTTCTGCTCATTACATACGACATATTTTCAATATAGGGAGATAGTATTGTCGCAAACTGCTCTGCATGTCGGAATTCTATAGTGGACTGGATATGCACTAAGAGTAATAAGCTTGATTATCATCTCTTCAAGCGGGCCCATTTTGAAGAGGAGCAGAGATCGCACAGACAGCCACAGACATCAACCTGGCGGGATATAAAGAGCCGACTAATTATAGATATTGCTAGATCCTACCATGACTTAATCTACCAATCTAGAGAGGTACAGAAAATCCTTAGGGCTTTTGTACTATTCTTACCGATATCGTCCTTTCTGTTTATCTTAGGTTAGATCGACAGGTTACTGGAATTAGATCTTCATCCTTCTCTATTCAATTAATCTGCATATGAATCCCATGATTTTTGTTGCTATCAGGACTGCAGACCAAATCAGCACTTCTGCTCACAATGAAGTCTGTTAGTGGTGGCTGGTTTAATTCCATGATCTCTTAGTGTATTGTTGCCTAGACCACACATCTCAGCCAGACCACCCTTGGACAAATACCTATAGACCGATAAGAGAATGGATTTAAGAGAAAGACAATCCTGATAGAGGACCTCCTAATTAGCAGTATACTCACCTCCAACTTATATCAACCACCCTAGTCATTGTGCTTCCTAAGTCCGCAAAGAGAGCAATGTCGAATATTAACCCAGACAAGGATCTTCGCTGGTCGGACACTACTTGTTGAATGGCCCGGCAGGTTTTGCGGAGAATCATCAAGACCTGAACTATTTATTTTGTCATGTCAAGGACTCAAGCAAGGTCTTTCATCGTGCGTGGTTCTGTGGTCAACCAATGATGACTTTACCACTAACTAGGAGTGGCTATTGGTAATTCTCCAGAAGCATTTACCATACGATTAACAATCAACCTTCAAGCCATTTCCTATACAGATAATTCATACTCGGAATGATACCTTATCGGTGTTCGCCAAGATAAGCCGCTTCGGATGAGGCATAGATAAATCATACCAGCATTGGCAAGGCTGATTCAGGAGAATGATTGCGACGCTGATTTGTCCGACTTCCTCCCCTCAGCATCAACGTTTATATCCTATCGAATTTCTCTCACTTGATCTATTCGGACTAATCACTGCTGTAAAGGAAAGTAGGATAGCCATAATATGGGGCCGAACAGCTTGCCCCACCTACCAGATGAGGTTGTCCTCCTGCCAACTATTTGGATCCTCACAACCTCCTCCTTCTTCTATACGCCATACCCCGTATCATACCGTTGCTGAACCATGCTCATCTGAGAGCTGTAGATACTGAAGGCAACACCCTGCTTCATCTAGTCGCAGAGTACAAGATTGCCAATGTGATCAGCCAATAGCCAGAGACAAGGCGAAACTGAAACCGCTCCACATAGCAGTCAAAAAGGGTCACCATGGCGTTGTCCAAGAAATGCTTACAACGGGATGCAATCCATCCCCGAGGGACAAGCTCTTTCGAACCCCACTGCACTACGCTTGCCTCACCAAGCAAGACAAAACCATCGTGCAGCTGCACCTGGCTCACGATGCTGACCCCTCAGCAAAGGACAAAGAGGACCGCACCCCAACGCACATATGTTGAACGACTGGACAGGCTGCACTGTCGAGCACTCTCATTGATGCCGGCGCCAACATCAACGCGCAGGAGAATGGAGATGTGGATTCTCCATCTTAGTCTGTTTCTAAATACCATGGAAATCTACATCGTTTTCAAATACCCCTGAAGAAAAAGACGCAAACGTAGTCACCCTCTGCTTACCATAGTATCAGTCAGTTCGGGCCATTATTCAGTCGACTGTAACAGCCATCTCAAGCCATTGACACAGTCATCTTGCGCCTGTCTCGACACCTCCAACTGAGGCGCATATACCCAAAAAATATGCGGCAGCGACTAAGACTGTCAGACATTTCTTCTCAGAACAACTATCGGCCAGAGTATACCTTGTAGAATGAGACCCGTACTTCAATGCCTGCATTCTGAAGCCCTTGCACATAGCACACTGCGTCATCACGGAGGATATCGACATCACAGATCTGGACGTACGTCTTTGGCAGCCCGTCAAACCGGCCCCAGAGAGGATAAGCCCCAGGATTTGTCCTCTCTGTATGCGGGACCCCAAGTGAATCTGGAGAAATGTTAACAACCTATTAACCGACTCATATTCCGCACGAACCATGATTCTCCGCCATGCCTTGCCTATTAAGCTTCGTCTCCAGCTCCTCAGTCCACGACTGGTGCAAATCCCTGAAACACGGCGGGATCAGCGCCGCATCCGTGCCACGTACCGTCACCGGAGCGCGGAGCAGGACTCCGCTGATAGTGACGCCTGCAGCAGCAGTTGTCTTTGTTGGGTCTCGCATCCAGTCTCTCGCCTTCTGCGAGACAATGGCGGCGATCTGTCCGCCCGATGACGTCCCACTGATCACTACCCTTACCGAAGCACCGTGCTTCGGCAGGAGGGTGGGGAGGTTGGTTACTATGTACTCAAACGCATCCCATCCGTCGTTGATAGGGATAGGATACTGATGCGCCGGGCTGAGCCGATAGTCGACGCTGATGACGGTGCTGGGTCCACGTAGTGCCATGTGCCTGCACGAGACTTTATCTCGGTCATTTATGTTCCCCTGTGGGTGAGGGCAGGTCACATACTATCCTCCGTGTCGACAGAGCCCTGCACAAAGCCTCCAGAGTGGTAGAATATGACGACTGCGTCGGATGAGTGGTCTTTGGGAGTGTAAATACGAATAGGAATCCGGTGATTGTCCCTGGTTGGGACTGTCGTGTCAACGCTTGATACTTGTTCGGCAAGGACACGACCATCCGCGGAAGAGAAGAAACGCTCGTTTCTGCTCTCGTCGTCATGGCTGACAGTGGGATTCTGCGCGAGAAACGCAGTCCATTCAGAATGGAGCAAAGACATCATACAGTATGTGGTGGATTACTCTCTGATACGGGTCACAGAAAGGAGATATTCAAACTTATATCGACGTCGCAGCCTTGGATTAGAAGTGGGGTTAGGCAGCAGTTTACCATTTCTCGTATTCTGTAGTTTCATCCCACTTGGATACGGAGAGGCCATCGATGGGGCCATCCCAGATAGACTCGCCAAATATGTTCCGTATATCATTTTGTTCGTGCTCTCCTCTCTCTGTTCGTTATCCGGCTGATAACAGCCAGCTCATAGTTTTACTAATACAATAGCAAATGAGCCCTCCACGACACGCCCTGTGAGCGGCGAGCCCAATGTGCCTCTGCGTTCATGACGGGTTTGCTTTTCAACATGAGCTCGAGTACCTTGGTCTTTTAGGCCGTCATATCCGCCTCGAAATATCAAGACCGAATTGTGTACAGGTGGTGGGTGGCTATTGGCTTTTGCATGATTAATCATGAATTGAATTTATATTTATTACAGAAGATGGGGGATGGTTATGGAGGGTGAGTATATATTATCCCTGAAGCCGTAGCTCATGCTCTCTGCTGTCAGCCTGACCAGAACAAAATACTCGAGACTGTTCTAAATTGAGTAGGTCTACCTAAGTCATGTATGTATGTCAAAAGGGAGTAGAAGGGTTATTGAAGAATATTTGACAGTGGAGATATAACTCGGTGACGATGATTTTCCTTATAAATTATTGTTTGCGTGACAATTACATAACAACAGCGTTAGTGGTGTAGCGGTTAGCATTATTGCCTTCCAAGCAATAGATCTGGGTTCGACTCCCAGCTAACGCAATATCTTTTTCATTTTCTCTTTTGCTTAGCTTTTTTTCATACCACTTCTCATCATTTTTGTCGTGTATATCCGCTTGCAACATCAAGAATCTACATTTCAATTTACAGACATGAGTCTATGTCGGGTTACTGCGAGGTCGAGGTGATATCTGAACCCAGCTGGTTAGAGATCCAGAACATTCTTAGAAAATTTCCTGCTAACAAGACACAAGCCGTTGCATGTCGAAGCTCCATCCATGTGTTCATGACTACTTATATATGCTAATTCTACTGTAGCGACATAGTGTCTAGGCTGGCCGCGTAGCATTGGGAAATGGGTATCCCATATCAATTCCCCATCCCATTTTGGGAAATTGGGATTCCCATGGGACTTCCCCTAGCCCATCCAGTCGGGATTGGACTCTTAATTCCTATAGTAAATATAGGGTGGGAAATTTATATGGGATTCCCGTAGGGTAATATTAGAATAGGAACGGAAATGCTATAGGTCTCCGAAATTTGATTTATAGAGTAAAGTAGGGCTAGGCGCATATTCTCTATAAATTTAGGTTTCCCAAATGGGATTTCCCTTCCCATCCCTAAAAGATTAGGGAATTCCATGTGAATCCCTTCCCTTCCCAACAGCTTGCCTAAATCAGTGCACGAATCCCAGTTTCAGCCAGATGGATTTCGGGGCAGCTATAGACTCGCTTTTTAGAATCATGCTTGCTGTTTCCTCTTACCAGTACATCCTATCAAGAATAATGAGGTGATTGAGGTCTTATCTCTTCAGGAATTTATGTAAAATGATAGTAAATAGTAATTTCTCATCCAGATGAGGTTATTAACGCATGATAGAACAACTGCAACCAATATCAAATTACTGGAAGGAAAGTAGACACTGCACTACACCGCAGCCCAATCTGTATCCAAAACCAAGCATGGCAGAGACATAGGAGATCACCAGACACTGTTGCGATCCAGGGTGATTACTATTGTCATATCTCAGGCTCGCCCTCAGCGGAATTGAACGGCCCCATGAGTCCCGAACGCCCGTAATGCCTAGAGCAGGACTCTGAGGAGCCTGGAAAGAATTGGATCTGGCATTGGCTGGACAGGAGATGGAGATTGCTGCGGTTGTAGTGTTGGTTGTGGTGTCGGCTGTGGGGTGGGTGTGGCGGAAGGGGTTTCTGATTCAGTCAGATAACCAAGTACATCGCTAGACGAGGTGAATAGTGGCTGCGGGAAAGTAGCATACCAGTGATACCGACGCAGACGTAGTAGTCTGGTAATAGAGATTGGCATGAAGTCGGCTTCACAGCGGGGTTCCAAGAGTAGAATTGGTCCACAGATATTCCATATTCATTTGCAATGGCCCAGCAGTTGTCACCTGACACCACCTTGTGATACTTGTTGCCTGTGGCGAGACAATATCGTCAGAAGCAGTTCGAAAAAAGGCACATTGCTGCGCTTCATTCGCACTTACAGTTTGCTGGAGTACCCGACAGCACCGGGCCAGGTGGGTTCGTGGGCGTAGCCACTGGGGGTTCCTCTTCCTGAACGCCGATGCACACGTAATAGTCGGGGTATAGGGCCTCGCAAGAGTGACCAACCGACCTTGTTCATCAATGTCAACATTGCCTTGTCGTCCGAGTAATCGAGCGGACTTACGGGTTCCAGCGGTAGAAATCGTAGATCGAAAAGTTACCGAAATCGTTTATAATAGACCAGCAACTGTCTCCCGATTTAACTTTGTAGAAAGCATTGCAGTTGGCAGCCAAGCCGCCCTGCGTGGGAGAGGGCAGATCGGCAGCCTCAACTACAGTTGCCATGTCCATACGACTCGCTTCTTCGGCAGAATCTGCCGACCGCATCGTCAAATCTGATGCAGCAACACAGTAGGAATGGCCACTCTCAAGTCGACAGTTCTCCTTGAGAGAAGGGTTCTTAACCTTGCCGTCAGAATCTGGACTGGCACATGTCTGGTCCAGCACTTACCCAGTTCACCAGCTCTTCCCTTGAAATGTCGAAGTAACCCTCTAGGTCAGCACACTGGTCATTCTCTGCAACATCATTAACCCAATAGCCGCAATTTTTAGCAACGCTTGCGTCGGTTGGGCCAGTCGGAGAGACGCTAGAGGGCCATCTCCTGACGACAGCCGAGTTGGCTGCACCTAGGAAGAGAATTTGAGCAATGAGGATCGAAGTAAGTCCCATATTGAGCCACAGTTGTTGATGTGTTGTGAAGACAGAGATCGTTAAGAAATCTCGAGAGAATTTATACCTTTCAAGCTCACATTCTCTGCTGAAGCGAAGCTGCATTGCTCACGGTCGATGGAACCTCACAATGCATGAACCCTTTGTGACACCGCATAGTAAGCACACACTAGGGACATTGTATGCGTCGAGACCAGAAGAAGGGTCTAGACTCGCATTTCAGACTACTCAGAGTACTGCTATGCGTTCCGCTTGTTCATTGTTTGTCGTCTTCTTCGGTGAAGTTGCGCAACGTGGGAGCTCCGCCTTCCGTGGGCTTAATTTCCCAGAGAGGTTCACCATCGTCATCAAATTCGGCCCACTGGAAAAAGGTGCAACCTTTCTTCCCTGGTTCATGTCCCGCATAGCACATCCACATATATCTACCCTTGTTCTCACTTTTGCGTTGCACACATCGCAAAATTGCGTGTGTACCACAACGGCACTGCGGAATGTTACGCGGGTGGAGAGAATCACGATACCATCGATAGGTGATGTTGATACGTCGGTTACCTGACAAGGGATGCGGTGAAACAGTCTGCGCGGGTACAATAGCATGTTTCCATTCTTCCTGCATCTCGGCATGCATAACAAGGAGAGAATTGTGTGGAAGGTGTATGGAGATTTGGCCTTGGGCATCAGCGCGACCATCGATACCCTTCGATGTGACTTTCCGTCTGGACGGAGAATCCGCTGTCAACCCCATGGCTGACACCTCACTATCGTTCCCTTCATCGTCATCGCTCGCCACGATACGTCGCACCCGGAACTCCCTTTCCACGCCTAAGCTCAGGCTTCCAATAATAGCTCGCGGACCAAGGTAAGTCAGCTCATCCGAGTGATAGCCGACACTTTCTGCTGGACCATCATAGCAATTGACGAATGCTGCATTGGGCACCCATTCCTTAGGTGACTGATACTTGAGCTTTTTCCCATCTGGGTAGCACGCTCGTATACGCTTTTGAACCTCGTCGTTCACTGCGCGCTGAACTTTGGCAGAGACGGCGCGCAAGTACGGCGTAAGCTGGCGCACGTTCGAACGGTATCTGCCTCCATAGGTGTATTCCGATGTTTGTTGGCGAATTTCCTCAGGAGTCGCAACGTACAAGCTGCTCGTGTGAGGGCTTTCAACTGTACGATCAAACAGCTGAAACCTGTACCTTGAAAAGTGCTTCGACTCATCCAGGAGTTCCAGTAGTAGCGCATCTGCTTCATCTGGGGGCAAGAAATTATGGATGATGGTACACGGAGTATGAGCAGCAACATCTTCTGGAGAGAAAAGATGTAACGTCTTTCCTTTCCGGGTGAGTTGCCTTTTTGGTGGCAATCCGGCCTCAGTTGTGATATGTGAGGTCATAGACGTCTGGATCGCTGATACACCACCTGTTCTCTTTTTGACTGGTCTATATGCGCGTTGAGCGGTGATCACGGCAGACGCGTCTTCAACCGACCCGCCACTTGAAATGAGAATGTCCAGTAAAGCATCCTGTTCTATGCCTGGAAAGAGTGATAGGAGCATCGCCAACTTCATATCTGTAGAATCCTCATCAGGGGGCAGCGTCTGCTGCGTAGCCGACGGACTCAGCCGAGGCCGCTTTCTCGAGATGAAGCGATCCATTCGACAGCCATCTGATTTCAGAATGAGCCCAAGATTATGTCCTGGGTGCTGCAGAAGGCGAAGATAATACGAAGCTACAGACCTGACTAATTCGTATAGTGGCACGTGATTCCTTCCGATATGACCAATCAGAATGCTTTTTCGAACAGCATCTAATTATTCGCCATTTATAGAGTTCTCTACTATCACATTTGCATGCCTTGACTCCAGTTACCGTTACCCAAATAGACCTGACCAGATTTATGATAGTCTTCCAGACTTCTTCCCCGTCGCAGACCGTCGTATACCTCCACAATTGCCGACAATGCCACTTTTGTCCAGCCAGGATAATCTTCTTTTGTTGGCTTCGAGTCACGGCGATGTACATCAGGAAAGTTCTCCTCTATGGCCTTGACTGGGCAACTGGAGTAGTCCGCATCCTTCTCCACCATGGACGACATATCCACGGTCGTTGCGAGATGCGACAGCACTCCATCATCTATCATCAAGCACATCCGCAGTCGGACAGGAAGTTCTATCGCGGGCAACGCTAGAGCTACCTTCCAATCATGAAATGCTTCCCGGACAGTCTCCTCGTCAAGTCCGTGGTATTCCTCTTGAGAGTTGAACACCTTAGAGGCGTATGTTGTTTCAAGTAGACGGATCTGTTCCGGGCTTCCTAGTAGACATCTCGAGAGGGCCTTCTGAATTTCTTCGTTGAGCGCTCGGAGGATTATCGGTATCAGCCGCTGTGAGTCTGGCGCATATGTCGTGCGATAGACGATGGGACCCCAGGTGAGGGTGAGGAAATCGCGTTCGGGCCCAGGAGGAAGGGATCGGAGTCCGGGTTCTGACCCGAGGCGATAGACCTCTTTCTGGAGAAACATATTGGCAGGAGAGTGCCAATGCTCAGGTTCTGTCATTTTCGAAGCTATCCCACTGTATGTATTAAAGCCTTGTAGATTAGCATTCTCAAATGGTGGTCAGTATTCATCGATCAGTCAGTATGTGACTGAAGTGAAGCTTCTGCCGATTCGGAGTTATTGTCGTCAGAGTGACATCGACAACGAGGACGAACAGTGCGCGACAACAGAGGGACAGTCATTTGAAGTAAATATTTGTTTATTGGCGGAGATTAAACGATAACTTCTGTCCTGAAGCTGTTTTTGCAGCGGTGACTAAAAAATCGAGCAATGACGATGGTGGCATCTGCCTTGTTCCTCACTAAATTAGTTTCCCATCAGGCCTCGGTTCTTCGCATGCGATTCTCCCCGCAATCTTCAACTTCATCCCTTCAGTATTCTGCTGCAATCATAATGATACCCTCATGACCGGTCCTTTTTTCGGTTTATTTTAATTCTTCTTTTCAAATACTATACTCATCATTTTCCACTATGCTTCATTTCCGCACTGAGGGCTACAACGGCTGTGCGGTCAAGTACTCCCCGTTCTTCGACAACCGGTTGGCCGTCGCCGGGTCGGCCAATTTTGGGCTGGTAGGAAATGGCCGGTTGTTCATTCTGGAGCTGACGCCGAATGGCATCGTACCTGCCAAATCGTGTGTCTCATTGTTGACTTATTCGCAACCGGAACTTATATTGACAAAGTGATCAGGTTTACTACACAGGATTCTCTATACGATCTCGCCTGGTCCGAAATCCACGAGAATCAAGTCCTCACAGCCTCCGGCGATGGCAGCATTAAGCTCTTCGACTGCAATTTGGAAGACTTCCCAATCCAGAACTGGAAAGAACATAATCGCGAGGTCTTCAGTGTCCACTGGAATCTCGTAGCCAAGGACACATTCTGCTCGAGCAGTTGGGACGGCACCGTCCGCGTCTGGTCGCCGCATCGGCCGCATTCTCTATTCACCCTCCCCACACATAGCTGCACCTACTCTGCGGCATTTTCGCCTCATTCTCCCGATATACTCTCCTGCGTTACCTCCGACTCATATGTCCGCATCTTCGATCTTCGCACGCCCGCCTCCGCATCCAACCACCTCACCCTCCAGATTCCCATCCATGCCGCACCGGCATCGCCGATTCCTGGTAAAGCCGGTGTTCCTCCTGCCGCATGCGCTCCAGCCGAAGCCCTCACCCACGATTGGAACAAATACCGACCGTCCATCTTAGCGACCGCTGGAGTTGACCGCACCATCCGGACTTTCGACATCCGTGCCCCACAGCAGGGGCCCCAGGCGGTAATGACGGGACACGAATACGCGGTCCGGAAAGTGACCTGGTCGCCACACCTTTCCAATATACTACTTAGCGGTAGCTACGATATGACCTGTCGCGCATGGAGCGATCAGACCACTGCGGGACCTATGGGGGATACCGATCCCATGCGTGGCGGTCCCGGCGGCCCGGTAATGGGCATGGAGCTGGGGCGTATGAATCGGCATACCGAGTTTGTCACAGGTGTTGATTGGTGTCTTTTTGGCAGTGAAGGATGGTGCGCGAGCGTAGGGTGGGATGAGAACCTGTTTGTATGGGATGTGCGAGCATTGATGGGATAAAGACGCAGTGATCTATCGTTTCTCCCCTTCTACCTATCCTGTATTGGTTATTTAGACTACCACGAGATACCATTATGACATGTCTGCGAGACAGCAATTTCAGCGTCCCAAAGAAATTACACGAATATGTAAAGTCCTGTGTGAACAAGACATCTCTCGCATTTTGTTTTCATCAAGTCAAGCCATGAGTTCTATCTGATGATATAATGATCGAGATATCTTATATGCAAGACGCTCTATTTCAAGACATGACTCGCCAAATATCTGAAAGTCTGCTATTTGCAGTCCAAGCTCAAGCCACTTCCACAATCATCATCACGTTATATCCATGATCTATCCATTTTTGGGTACGCGGCCCGGGTATAGGTGGTAAAGCCGAGAGCTGCATCCTGAGGTATGCGCTTCCTGCTCAACGATGTTCGGCAACGAGCCGCAACAGCGGAAGGAAGGGTTGAGAAGATAAAAGACCGGAAAAAGATGACCAGCTTATTTACTAGCCAGTCTCGCCTCCACCTTCTTTCTCTCGGCCTCCCTAGCAGCAGCAATCTCTTCCCGACTCGCGTCAAAGGTCACATGCACCTGGTTGAACGGGTTCTCCTCGCTCTTGTCAAACTCCTTCTTGCAGAGCTCCACACGCTGATTCCTCCGCAACCCGGGGTTCTCCTTCTCGATCTCTGGCAACCGGCGCGCCTCATACGCCGCATACGCCGCTTTGTACCGGCGCTCGGGGTGACGGTCGATCTTCGACGACTCCTTGCCAGTCAGGGAGAGCGCATCCAGCGCATTATCGATACCCGAGGCGTTGAGCGCAGCGCCCTTGCGGCTGGCGGGCTCATCATCCAGCTGTGACAAATCCAGACCGCGAGTCTTCTTCTGTGCTTGCTTGGCGCCGGCACCCTTGGGCTTGGAGGGTTGCGAGGCTTCTTCGGCGGCGAGGAGGGCCTCTCGCTCGGCCTTCTTGCGAGCGGCTTCGGCTTTCTTGGCTTCGGCGTCTTCCCTATTTTTTGCAGATAACGGTTAGCAAGCTGCTACTTCTTTATCAATATGAACAAAAGACAAGCGATGTCGCTCACTTCTTCGAGCCGCTCTTTGCGCCCTTCTGCCACTCCTTCTCCTCTTCGGCGGCCCGCTTGGCGTCTTCGACTGCCTTCTTGTTTGCGGCGGCTTCGGCTTTCTGTATGCATATCGTGGATCGTCAGTCTCAAGAACTCCTTAACCTGATATAGAAAACATGCTCGTGGCGATGGCAGAAAAAAGGCGGGGGCGGGGTTGGGTTGAGAGACATACACGAGCCTGTCCGGCTGCTTTCTTGGAGTTTTCTCCGCCGGCTTTCTTTCCTCCCATTTTGAGCGATGACTATAAATCAAGTGTGAAGTCCTTTTGAGAGAAGTGCAGAGGTAAGGAGAGAAGTTGAGCTTGATCTGAGTTGTTGTGATGGCGAGTCATCCTATGGATACTTCTGCAGTTCCGACGGCGGTGACTCGATGACTAAGCAGGCTATAGGGCTATCCTGCATCCGTACCAAAACAGTTTACTTTAGCATCAGCAGTCCGGAAAGAAACAAAGAGCATCAACAGTGCACTAATTTCTAGCTAGTGCCAAGACTTTAGATTAGATAGATTTAAACAAACCACTCTGGATAGGGGCGAGACTGTTGTAGCGTACCTGGCAAAAAATGTGTAAAGTACCATACCTAATGTAATCCGCAGCTGAGATAAGCTCGTGATAAACATAATGTTACAAATTTAGACAAGAGAGGTTTAAGTTTCTTAAGCAGTTATTCTTACTAAATAAGACAGAAGGATAGAAGTGAGCTACCATTCCGCTAATCTTCCACAGCAAACGCAATGAGTGACACTGTTTCCGATACTAGCTGACTTGTTCTTATTCTGGCGTGACTGCGCCGCTTTGTAGATAAATACTAGCCGTGCCCGTGTCCTTTCCGTGGCCAATAACGTTGAAATCAAACCTTATCGAGTCTAACCGATAAGGTACGTACTATATTAAGCATGACAGGTCGAGATATGGCTGCGGGGAGCTCAGGCACCACAGTATCCTTAATGGGTTCTCCTAGTGATATTGCTTTTATCGCGCTTGGGATATTTCATCTTTAATGAGTTTCGATCTGTATCAATGACTGAAGTTCGTTAGAGATAATACAGGTTCAGAAACTTTTGGTCTACTATTGTTCCTTTATACCTTTATATAGGTCTTAAGTGTACTCTTCTCTTCCCCCTGTTTTCTCCTCATCACTAGAATCTACGCCCAGTACAAGTAGACCAGGGTAATGGAAATAGTAGATTAACCCTTAATGAACTGCACCCTGTTGTAGCCCATAATAGCGTGTGCACTAATGACTGCACTTATCAGGCAACTTCACTGCCATTTCTTGCTTCTCCCCGTCTGAAACTCTTCCTTCCCTCTTTTTGCCCCAGAGAGCAGAGACTCGGAGAAGCGGGAATCGCTGTTTCAAAAATGCCCTTCACTACTGGGGAGGGCAACATGCTCCATCTCAATCAAGAACAATTTGACTTCAATCTTCAATTTGAGAGTCTATTTTTCTCAATTATTCCCTCCGTCTTGTTTATTCCATCATCGCTATGGCGAACTCTGGCACAGATACGCAAGCCTGTGGTGGTGAATGCGCCTGTCTTGCAATTCATCAAAACAGTATATACGCCCTCCTCTATTACACGGGTTCTGCCCACTGACTGCTTAGGGTGCTATCGTTATTTACGCTGGCTTGGAACTTGCCCTCCTTATACTAGCCGCGATTGGGTCCTTCCACATTAGCCGCATGTTTATCGCTTCCTCTGCCCTGCAGCTTATATCGGCCCTTTTCATGCTGACGGTAAGTGTGGTGGATCACAGCCGTAGCCCTAGACCATCGATGCTGCTTAACAGCTACTTGTTTCTCACCCTTCTCCTCGATATCGCCCGAGCAAGAACTCTGTTCCTGTCGTCAGACTCAGACCACGGTTCCGAGATCGTTTACAGCAGTATATTCTGTGCATCGGTCGGGCTGAAGACCGCCATCTTGTTACTAGAGGCCTGCCAAAAAGCAAGATGGGTGACCTGGGATGCAACGAAACACAGCCCCGAGGAGACGAGCGGAATATTTTCCCTAGGCGTCTTCTTCTGGCTGAACAAGCTCTTCTTGGCTGGATATAGACATACCTTCACAATCGAAAGCCTCTACCCCCTCGACAGCACCTTCGACGCACAAGCCCTGCATGAGGAATTCGCGAAGAAGATGGACTACACCAAGCTGAAGGGAGATAAATTCGGCCTTCTGAAGGTGCTAGTACGTACATTGTGGGTGCAACTACTCCTGCCTATTCCTCCGAGGGTGGCTTTGATTGCGTTCTACATCTGCCAACCTCTTTTCATCGAGAGTCTCGTCACGTATCTGTCACATTCGGAGTCAGATCCAAATGTGGGATATGGGCTAATCGGCGCAGCGATACTCGTCTACTCGGGGATTGGAATCTCGTATGCCTTGTACTGGTACTGCCACCACCGGCTGCGGACGATGGTCCGCTCCATACTAGTCACGGAGACGTTTAAAGCCGCCACAAGAGTGCGGCTGGGATCAGGCGATGATAGCGCTGCGCTGACACTCATGAGCACCGACATGGAGCGCATCAGAATGGGTCTCCGCTTCGTGCACGAGACCTGGGCGAGCATGATCCAGGCAGGCCTCGCCGCCTGGATGCTCTATCGGCAACTCGGGGTCGTGTTCGTTGCCCCCGTGGGCGTGGTGGTAGTTTGCTTCGTTGGCTTAGGGATCCTGGTCAACTTCACCGGTGACTCGCAGCGATCCTGGATGTCCGGGGTCCAGAAACGGGTCGGGCTCACAGCCACCGTCATCGCCAGCATGAAATCGCTCAAGATATCCGGTCTCGCTGGTCCAGTGGCCGAGTACGTGCAGCAGCTGCGTGTCGACGAACTCACTGCTGGCGCCCGATACCGTAGGATCATGATCATCGCCGCCGTCTTCGGATTCATACCTCAGCTGATCAGCCCTCCGCTGACCTTCGCTTTCGCCCAGACCACGCTGAATGCTTCGACCATGTTTACGAGTCTTTCGTTCCTGACTCTGTTGACTCAGCCGCTGTCGCAGCTTTTCCAGTCGATCCCAGAGCTCGTTTCGGGCCTGGCCTGCTTGGGTCGGATTCAGGCATTTTTAGAATTGGAGCCTCGTCAGGACTATCGGCAGCCCCTGGTCGAAGCCCAGAGTTGCGGTATGGAGAAGAGTTCAACACAGGTTAACCTAAAACCTACGGATTGCATCGTCATCCGAGACGCAAACTTCGGATGGAAAGCAGACAAGTTCGTTCTGAACAATATCAACACTCGAATCCCCGCCTCGTCCCTGACGATGGTCATCGGTCCCGTCGGATCAGGCAAATCAACATTCTGCAAGGCCCTTCTAGGCGAAATTCCCTTCAGCCAAGGCAGCGTCGTGACGAGCACTTCCCCCCGTCACGTCGGTTTCTGCGAACAAACCGCGTTTCTCTGGAACGGTACGATCAGAGAGAACATCATCGGATTCACCCCCTTTGACCGCGAGCGGTATGACCAAGTCATTGAAGCCACTTCCCTACGCTTCGACCTCGCCACCCTATCCCAGGGGGACCAGACGAATATCGGGTCGGATGGTGTAGCGTTGTCGGGCGGGCAGAAGCAGCGTCTGTCTCTTGCGCGAGCACTATATCTACCTTCAGACTTTTTGATCCTGGACGATGTGTTCAGCGGGTTGGACGCTGATACCGAGGAGCAAGTCTTTCGGCAGGTCTTTGGACCGGGTGGTCTCCTGCGACGACGGGGTTCGACGGTGGTTCTGTGCACACATAGTGTCAGGCATCTCCCGACTGCGGACTACATCATCGCGCTCGAAAAAGGCAGAGTTGTAGAGCAGGGCACCTTTGCCCACTTGTCGACCCGTGCGGGCTATGTTCAGCGTCTGGAGGTGGGACTAAAGCAGGAGGACGAGCATACTGCTGCTGACGATGAGCCTGGTCCTTGTCCCGAACACGAGGGCCAGACTGGCAAGGAACTCGAACCTGCGATCACTGTTAACAGCACGCAATCATTCACCCCAATTTCCCCAGCGGCGGCCGCAGCCCGGCAGGTCGGTGACGCCACCGTTTATAAGCTGTATATCAAAAGCATGGGATGGTTTGTGGCGGCTTGTAGTCTGTTCTTTGCGGCCCTCTGGGGTCTGTTCACCAATTACCCAACCATCTGTGCGTCTCCGCTGCCTTTTTTCTTCAATCGGTTTCATCAATTAATTTGATAAATGCAGGGCTCACATACTGGAGTGACGCCACCGAGTCCGTCCATCCTGCACACTCCAAATCCTACTACGCGGGGATCTATGCCCTCCTGCAGATCTGCGCCATCATCGCCCTCCTCCTCCTGGGGATAACGCTCTTCATCGTCTCCGTGAAGAAAGCCGGCGCCAATCTCCACCAGCAAGCCTTACGCACCCTGATTCGTGCACCACTCTCCTTTTTCACGAATACCGATACCGGGGTGGTCACGAACCTCTTCTCCCAGGATCTCAACCTCATCGACACCGAACTCCCCGAGGCTACACTCAACACCCTTTTTTGCGTATTTCAGTCGATCGGCCAAGCAGTTGTGATGCTCACGTCGTCCGTCTACCTGGCAATCAGCTACCCGATCCTGGGCGCCTTGCTCTACTTCGTGCAGAAATACTACCTCCGCACGTCGCGGCAGCTGCGATTGCTCGACCTGGAGGCCAAGAGTCCGCTCTACACGCATTTCCTCGACACCCTCAAGGGGATCGCCACGCTGCGCGCCTTCGGATTCATCCCGGATGACATACACAAGAACGCCCGTCTGGTGGACTCCAGTCAGCGCGCGGCGTATCTCCTCCTCATGATCCAGGAGTGGCTGAACCTGGTCCTCAACCTCGTCGTGATGGCCATCGCGGCGGTCCTGACGACGCTGGCCGTCCGGCTGCATTCGAACTCGGCCTTCGCCGGTGCATCACTGTACTCGCTGATGACCTTCGGCGAGAGTCTCTCCGGAATCGTGATTTACTACACCAGACTGGAGACATCCATCGGCGCGATCGCGAGACTGAAAACCTTCAACGAGACTGTCACGCCGGAGGACCGCGACGGTCCCGGCGAGGAGGACATCGTCCCAGACACGAACTGGCCGGATCGCGGGCTGGTCGAGCTGCGTGGTGTATCCGCCCGGTACAAATCCACCACCGTGTCTGAATCAGACTCTGAGTCCGACTCTAACTCCGTCATCTCTGGCGCCAAGGAGCCGCCCCTAGCCCTCAAGAACATCACTCTAACCATCTACCCGGGGGAAAAGGTCGCCATCTGCGGCCGCACGGGTAGCGGCAAATCCAGCTTGCTCGCTCTCCTGCTGAAAATCCTCGATCCGCTACCCTCAACCGACAACGATCATGACCAGGAACCTCCGGTCTTGATCGACAGCATCCCGTTGCACCGCATCCACCGCGGGACCCTCCGCCAACGCCTCATCGCCGTGCCCCAGGACCCCGTCTTCCTGCCCGACGGCTCGTCCTTCCGCGCTAACCTCGACCCGACCAACACCGCGACCCCGGCAGAGTGCCAGCGGGTCCTCGAAGCGGTCGGGCTGTGGGAGTTCGTCCAGGAACGGGCGGAGGGGCTGCATGCGCCCGTCACGGCTGGGACCCTGAGTACCGGGCAGAGGCAGCTCTTCTCGCTGGGGCGGGCGGTGCTCCGTGCTATGATCCGCCTGCGTCCTTCAACGTCTTCCCCCCCCGAGGAGGGGTCTGACAATCAAGATCAAGGAGGGATCCTCCTCCTCGACGAAGTTAGCTCCAGTGTGGACCGGGAAACCGAGCGGATAATGCAGGAGATCATTCGGGCGGAGTTCAGACACTACACGATCATCGCGGTGAGTCATCGGCTGGAGATGATCATGGACTTCGATCGAGTGGTGGTGATGGATCGCGGGGAGGTTGTGGAGGTTGGGAATCCGGCGGCCCTGAAAGGGGCCCCTGGAAGTCGGTTTGGGGAGTTGGTCGCCGCTGCTGGTGCGTAGCAAACTTTTCACAACATCTGTTCAGTACTAGCTCTACCCCTAGCATACTTAATCTCAATTGAATCGTATGTATAATCACACTCTAAAGGGCAAAATGAATACAACAACCATGAGACAAGATCATCCCCACTCGCAGCGTCCACAACCCCCCAGCGCCCCCTACAAGCCCCCGCAAACTTTAGATTAAGCTTATTATTATTCTCTTCCTTTCTAATAGAAATAAGGATAGCCTTAAGCTTTACTATCTTTTTACTAATGATTTTTAAGAAATATATAAGGTTATTATGGATAATCTAAAGTTAGCTAAGATCTTTAAAGTTAATAAGATAAGTAAAAAAGAAAGGGATACTCTTTTTTAGGGGGTTTTTTACTTTTCCTTCTTTTCTTAGAAGATAGGGTTAGGGAAACTTGGATCTAGTTAAGGTAGTATTTTCTCTTTAATTTAGCTAAGAGAGTAGAAGGAGTAATAAAAATACTGTTAACCAACTCTTTTCTGATAGTTAAGCTAGAAATAAAAGAATTATTCATGGAATCAAATTCATTTCATTGACTCTAACATGGTGAATATAACAGAAAAACGATTGACAACCTGTGGTCCAATATGCCAAACAACCTCAAACAAACATTGGAATGCACGCTCTGAATGGGGAAAAGATGAACAAATAAGGAACAAACTCCACATAGATCCCATAAGCGTCGCAGTAATCAAATCCATTCATGTCGTACCATCATCAGTATCTTGTCAAATTATCTTTTAAATCATTCAATCGGTAATCATCTCAGAAGTCAGCCGCCAAATCCGTTGGCGCGATTGTCTCTATCTCGTCCTTTTCTAATCTCATTGCCGGACACGTGGGTTCGGCTCGCTCAATCACCAGATCTAGATTTGCAAGAGACGTTTCTACCCCCTGCAATCTAGCTTCCGAACTTTTCGAGTTAGCAACACTCTTGGAAGATGCTGTTGTGGAAGATACTGGAGCAGAAATCTGAGTCGCGGGAGCAGCAGTGCTGGAGGAGGATACGGTAACAGATTCAGAAGCCGTTGAAGGAATAGCATGAGACGTTCTCGAGCTGGTCTCTTCCGTCACGGTTTCTTTTTGAAGAGTGGAAGTTTCAACAGTCATGGCAGGTTCTGCTGCCGTTAAAGAGAGTACAGTAGATAAGCTCGGCTGTTCCGTCCAGCTCGGAGTCGGATGTTGCTCCAGTGAGACGGTAGATGAGAGCGCAGGCATGGATTCAAACATATCCCCAGGAAATGGTCGAAGATGCGAAGAGGAGGTTTGAGGTTTGACCCCAAGGGCAAGGTATACCGCCAGCACACTCAAAAGGACAATCGTCACGTTGCGACGGTCACTAGCCAGGACCCGGATGTAGTTGATGAGCAGCGTTTGCAGGTCGATTTCTTCCACTGACCTCGGAGAATACGTTGGGGGTGGCATGCCTGGAGCCTTCGCTGGCGTTGTAATTGCTGGTGCAGGCGATGAGGGACGGGCAGCCTCCTCAGGAGCAAATAATATTGGTTCATGAATCAATGGGGTAGGTGTATTCGTGCGCGACGGTTGATCATATAGCTCTGCCGTGATGCTGGTGGCGGGCTCCCTGAGTTGCGGCACCTGTAGCCTAAGATCAGTGCTAGGGCGATCATTGTCCAAAAGTCGCTTTTCCAGCTCCCGCCTAATCTCAGACGGCAGCCAAAGGCCAACTTCAACATCCACCTTTTCCATCTCCTTCCAGGCTGCAGCCCAGGCACCAGCTCTCATCAGCCCGTTCGCGGCGAAAACCTTGATCTCCCACTTCCTACTCAAATCGTGCCTTGGGAGTCGTCCTCCACAATCAGGGCACTCTTCTCCTTGCTCATCATCAGTAGCACTGTCCTCTGTGGCCGACTGGTCCCCCTTCTCCGATTCCGTGTCCTCATGTCCCAAAAAGTGGCCATGATGGAGCCGCGGACGCTGGAGTTCCAGACTTTCCAGCAATCGTTCCTCAAGCAGATCATACATATCCTCCGGGTGAGAGATGAGCACACCCCGGTCACGAATCACACTGGAACCAACCTTCTCCTCCAGCAACTTCCATCTCCTCCAGTACTCCGGAGGCAGCACCTCTCTCAGTATCTTCTGGTCCGGGTATCCAATCAAACCTGGCACAGGCAGCGAAGGAGGAAGCAAGGTGCAGTGAAGCAAAACAAGCGGATACTCCTTCTTAACTTTCTGCCTCCCCGTAGACCCGGTAGGCGAGTAATAAGGTGATCTCTTAAGCGGAGACGACCCCGCCGAACGAATTGAGATATCCGACATCCGATGTCCACCCCTCCGCTTGGGCGGAGTCAGGAACTCGTCATCATCCTCATCCTCCGTATGCATCTGCATTGCGCGCACAGAACTGGGCTTCCGGAACGCAGCCTCCCGTTGCCTGATTGTTTGTATGGACTTGAACTGTGCCTCCATTCTGCCATGACCGGGGTTATCTTGATTGATCCAGGAGTGGCGGATTCGCTCATCTGCGCCGCAGCCGATCGCAGGTTTCAGCTCTCTTTGGGGGTGGATCAGCACTGAATCGGGGATTGAGGAGATTGAAGAGCGACTGGATGCACGTGAGTCCAATGGAGCTAAGTCGTCATCGTCCAGGTCATGACCAGCTGTATCGCTCGCGGAGTGTTGCGTTGAGGATTCCGAGGAGTTGTACCCACAGTCCTGAATAGACATATGAGCATCGCCACTCAGTCGTATTTCTTCCTCGCGATGTGGTGAGTCTTCGTGCAAAGCCGCTCTTGTCCCGTTGACGGCGGCTAGTCCGTCGGCTGGAGGGCTTGAGCCGAAAAGCGGTTCGTTTGCAGTAAAATTGGCCAATTCGGTCAAATGAGGGGCGTCGGATATATCCTCCATAATAAAGACATGGAATGCGCAAGGAATCAGTATCGAGAGTAGTCTCTAATCAAGAATGTGTGTGCTGTTGGTCGACCTTAATGATGAGGAATGCGACTTATCGGACGGAGGTATCTATAAGTAAACAACGCTGCTAAACATGCAAATCATCAACGAAAAATGTTTGAAGATGGAGATGCATAACTGTTCTCTTGAAGATAGAGTAGATGGAATAAATTGAGCATCTCCTTGATGAAGAAACGGTCGTCCTTACAGCAACCACCTGATGAGTTGTTGCTGGTGTTTTCATCCTCTGGTTGTGCAGGGCAACCATGCATGGAGAGATGGCGGTCTACTCTACCTTAGTGGCTGGTCAACCTCCTAGATCAGCACTGCTTGGCGCAAGGTTCCGTTCGATAGATGAAAGCTCCATAGGGGCCTTTAATTGCTATCTGACGGGGTCGTCTACTCGGTATTCGATTTGAGAATTTCCAAAAATAGGAATGACAGTTGAGCATCTACCCATAAACGTAAGGCCGTCTGCATGCTCAGCGCTCACTACAAGTGATGGCCGCATCTATCGAAATTGACCAATGGGCTCAACTTGGAATAGAGAAGTTTGAATTCAGAAGATAGATACAGAATGGGATCAGGATGCTGTCGCAAGTGCAATATAGATTGTCCCAGATGAGATGGTTACAATGCATGACGAGAGTTCGTTTGTGACTACCTTCATAAATGCTTGCTCGCTGAATCGAAGCATTAAGACTAACGCAGAACGAAGTAATAGCAGATTACGCTTAATTAGAATGCATATGCAATGCCAAGACGTTGGAAGTGACTTTCTTTCACTCAATCATGACAGAAGGTGACAAAATATCGGTCGTATATTCATACAGTCGTCAGTTGTATGCAAGAAAGGTGACATGAATTCATTCCGAAGGTCGGGTATGATTTTCGTCTGCGCTCATCAGAGGGTAATTTTGTTGTTCCTCAAAGTAATGAAGGACATCTTGCGGTAGATATTCAAGGTAGGGGAGAATTTCACCATTGAAGGGAAATGGAAAGTGCTCTTGTTGTTGGAGAGCATTCACATCGACATCCTGGCTTTCTATAAAGACCCCACCGAAGCTCGAGCCCATGTTCGATTGTAGATGTGTCGATTGTGGATTTATATGGCTGCTACCTGCATGCCGTTCGCTCTGTGCAGACGCCATGGTGTAACTGTAATGAGAGGTTTGAGGTTGCAGTTGAGACGAGGGCGAAGAGGAGAGGCCCTGTGTGTAAGTTGGTTGAGTATTCGATGTGCTATCGGTTCGGTTAGAATATGATGTGTTTAGGCCCAGTAGAAGATTGGCATCGGAAGCAGCAACTCGTCCAGAAGGGACAAGCGAACCGTATTTCGCGGGTCCATTAGAGATTGATGAAGATCGTGCCCCGTCTGAAACCCGCGTCGTTTCCACTGACTGCGGATACGAGCTCGAACCTTGCGCCGGCAGATCGGGGTAGCTGTGACTATAGTGAGAAGAATAGGTAGGTCTATTCGAGTCATAATCAGCTTGGGAAGCTGGCATCTGGTATAACAAGCTGAGGTTTGGTTGAGAAGAGTTGGTGGCTCCAGTAAGTGCCCATCCAATGGCTAGGAGAAATACGTTAGCTGTCGTATTTTGTGAAGTGCAAATATGCCATGATTGTTATACCTTGCCCCGGGTCAATCCTCGGCGATATTCTGCCTTGTGCAGAGGAATTTGCAGCACTTGCCGCCTTTTTTGGCTCAACAGTAGCACTCAATGGTGACTTTGCTTGTCGGTAGGTGGAAGCAGCGGAGGGCGGAAGTGGAAATGTCTCAGTTGCATTTTCCATCTCCTCTTCAGTATAGAGTAATGGATCAACGATACCCTTAGCCTTCTGATCTAGAACGGTTAGAATATACCTAGTACCCTCCCAATACGTCTCAAGAGCCTTGAGGGCTTTGTAGCACCGCTGATAGTTTTCTCGGGCAGCGGAAGCGAGAAGTATATGCTTAGCGCTCGACTTCCGTTCCGAAGAAGAGTCCATGTTTGGCATCACGAAGCCACTAGACTGGTCATTGAGAAGCGGTTGACATGGAGGGGAACCCGATCTCGAAGGGGGCGACGAATAATATGCGCTCTCCATGAGAAAAGCGCAAGCAGCGATGTACATTGGCTGACTCGTGAATGGATTGCCGATAAAGCTCTTCCCATCAACAAGCTCAGAGAAAGATAGAATGTCGGCTATTGTCTTGGCTGAGGACATCGACAATTCTCTGCTGTTTGGGTAGAGATGCTGTATTGTACCGCCGAACGAATTCAGGAGAGTCGGTTGGTGAAGAAGGACGATGAGGGTGTGAAACCACTTCATGTATGTTAGATCAAGAACCGAAATAATGTGGATGTTGGAAATCATCCTACAAAATGGAGAAGTATGAAATTTGTTCCTTCTTTCGCTTTCACGTAGGCCTGAAAATTGGCCGCATTAAAATGCAGTCTGGGTGACAATCGCTGGTAGATGCCTGGAAAAATATGTAAGTCTACGAAGGGACCAGAGGATTGGGGAGAAAGAGAAAAATGACCGCCTACCTGTCAGATCACTTTCCATCCCGGCAAGTCTCTTCAATGTCTCTGTTGTGACATGGTTTGCATCCTGAATACCATTGATCAGATCCGTGACTCTTCCGTAGAGGTGTATTATGCGAATGAGTGGTGGGAACGGTGCAGGCCAGCCGTTTGACAGTTTCGATTCCGACTGTAGCGGGAAACATAACTCTATTTCCTCGTCGCGTAGCGTGACTGGCCTCCCAGTACCAGAGGAGATTACACGATCCAGGAAGAAAATACTCCAGAACGTGTCGACTTTTTCACGCTCCCAGGCGCGATGGTCCTCACTATGCTTCATCTCGGCGCTGGGGCTTAAATGAACTTGAGCACCATCGCATTGATCATATTCTTCCTCCCGTAGCTGTCCTGCCCGTCCAGACACAACTGCACTTGGAGTCACGCCCCTCCGCCCATAGCTGTGTTGCAGTCCCTGCAGCTTCTGCATTCCAAGATCCTGAGCCATTCGAATGGCAATACCTAGATACATCCAGAGACCACTGTCATGATTCGATCCGAATTGTTCGTAGGCCAGCAAAAGACAGGCTTGAACAACAGAAAGCGTGGGGCATGAAAGCGAGTCGACCAAAGCGCCCATTGCCCTATGGGCAAATGCCTGACCGCGGTCTGAGTTCTTCACGTCAGTCTGCAACTCTGAGCCATCGATAGACGGCGCCTGAGGAGGACCCAATAGTGGGTGTGGCGAAAATCTCGCAGCCAAAGCACAGACTGCGTCAACGAGCATGGTATCAACTTTCTTATCCTTTAGGTCACGAAGAAACCGATCTCGCTGTAAGAATGGGAAACTGCAGCCCAGATGAACGAAGAACAAGTCGCAAAGGTGCATAACAAGGTTGCTGACAGGTAAAGTATCGTCTCGGTCATAGAACGGAATGGTATTCGCGTCTCGGAACTCACGGTTATCGATCAGCGAATCTATATGACCGATGCCCACGTTTGCAGATTTTGGACTTCGAAGAGGCGAAAGGGACTCTGTAATATCGCTCGAACCGTCAGAAGCAAGCAAAAACAGCAGCCACAGGAGGTCATAAGCACGAAATGGATTGGACGCATACCTGAAGACAACGACGTATTGCTTTTGCGAGACCCGCGCACCTGTACTACCTGCAGGCAAAATAAGCAAATGGGAAGCTCCCGCAGCAAGAGGCCAGGCGAAAGCACTAACCATCTGTTTGAAGCCGGGAACAATGGCTGTCGGTCCAAAATATCTAAAATAAGGAACATGGGTGCGATGGCTTGAGCTTAGGGAGGTCCGACCTTTTGAAGATAATGTGAGCCAACGCAGCCAGTAATACCAATTGTGACCGGGTTTCTCTAATAGAACGTACTGCTTTCCGGACTTGCTCCGGTTGTATGTTGCTCCGACTCACGGATATTGCTCGAAGGTGTTTCTCTCGATACAAGGGCATCTTGAGAGCTTGTATGATCGACGTTCTGGTCACGGCCACCGCCTGCTGATTGCTTATACTGTGAAGCACCATCTGGACTTTGACTCTTGACCGTTCGAGAATTTGTTCGCTCTCTAGCAGAAGGCAGAGGGGTGAGGCTGGAGGTTTGTGATGCGTTTTCTGAATGCGTCCGAACGTGAGTAGAAGGTTCGCTATATCCTAAGCAGACATGTTTGTAATCCAAGCAAGTTTTACACACTAGGGGACAGGTTATCAGTAATAGCATCGATAAGTATAAGTGCGGCGTTAGCTTCTCACCTGGCTGTTCACCAGAGCATCTTATTTTCCGCTTGCGACATGTCCGACACCTATAGGAGCCACCAAGAAGGCTACGGTTAGCTCCGTAAAGAACATTTGTCACGAAGGCAAGCTTACGCCGCATTGACTCGACGGCGCTTCGGCTGGGGCTGTCCATCGCTTGAGACAAAACGTATTTGCCTTGCAGGAGGAACATTACTGCCGCCGTTCTTCACAGGAGACGAATGGCTCATTGCGAGCGAATATTCATCCGTGGTCACAGCACATGTCACATTAGGTAGTTGATTATTCGCGACACTGGAGCAATCGATCGAGACCGAGAGTCAGATCCCAGGGAGTTAGCGAGGGGAGCTAGGATTTTCATAGATTCAGGCGACGCAGATGAGGATGATCGATGGGACGGAGCACCAGCAGAAGAGAAAACTCCATGGACTTTATCCAACTTTGCGGCGGGCGCAAGATCGCAAGGTCGGGATGTGGGAGGTGAGGGGGAGGGCACGGCACAATAATTATTCTAATTAATGCGTCAGCAGGACTATAGGTTGTGAATTGGTCAAACATTATATTTACTCGTACAATCAGCGATTATAACCATTATTTTTCTGTAGCTCATCTCAAGCGACAATGCTTCTGTTCTGTATTAAGATGGCCGAGGTCGACTGTACTTATTTGCGCAATGCTTGGCCACACTGGCTCAAAAAGATCTTGAACCTGCTCGAAGAATGTTTTGATCACTCCGACGCAAAATGACAGGGTGACAAAACTGGAATGGTATTAAACGTAAAAGATACAGGTAGACAAAATTAGGCAGAGAGCAGACACGTATGGATGGACAGAAGCAAGAAACATGGATAGGTAAGGTAGGTAAGTTGTTCTCCGTCTTCCGCGCCTTGACTGGGGCCCCAAAAAAACTAGGGACCACCATGTGACCCTCCCCATGGTTCTGGATGCTACATCTGCTTGTCCCGTGATTCAAAGATGTATTGATTTATCCAAACTGGGTACAGCATACAGCATACAGCTATTATCGATCTAAGCAATGAACCGACTACTTCCTTATTTCCGCGACTCTGTAGATCCCCCATTTCTCTAGTCTGTGGGTCCAACAGGTACATGGTTCGTCGGCTTTTCATACGCTTTTTACCAGAGATAGAAGCTGCTAATATTAAAGATCAAGAAGTGCCTGTTGCATAATCTCCATGTTGATGTTCTGTTCCTGCAGGGGCCAGCCGTCGGGGAGGATTCTCTTCATCTGGAGAAGACGAATTTAGCCGAGGATGGGGAAATAGTCCATGGGGGAGTATGCTTCCCATGGGCCATGGCTCAATGGACTCAGAAACGGAGTGAGTCCGAGTTCCACAATCGGACAACGGAACGAGCCTACTTAGCAGCCTCGAAGCCTACATGGAAGGCTAGAAGCTCTCAACAAATCGCTGGTGGAGGCGTCAGCGATCTTTATTCCCCACGTACCGTGGTGTGAACCGAGCCATCTAATTTTGTACAGTGGCATGTTGCTGGACCGAGCTTTGACCGAATTTGAAACGCAAACTTCCATGGCCTGTGAAGCCCACATGTGCTGTGAATAGTTACAATTGAGCCGGAAATTAAGACACCGGGAATAAGGCCTAGATCTGTGACATGCAAGATTTACACGCCTATCTGTCAACGGGACACCGAAGAGCACGGGTTCTGAGAAGAAGGGCTCGACTTGACTCTGAATGAAGAATTCTAGGATTTGCTAAGCATGTCTATATCTTATGGCATCTATCTGCGAACCGACAGAAGAATCACCTTCATCCCGCTTAAGTGCTTCACAGCCATCTAGAAGTTTGGCCTCGGAATTTCGATGGCATCAGTGGTACGCCCATAAGAGATACCTCCCAGCCGACTGATGGGCTTCAGGACTTTGAGGTCGATAACGCTCTTGTCGTCGTTGATAGCGTCATCCCTCACCCAGAAACGAACACCCTCAATAATCGCCAAAGTGCCCGTTGTCTTACCCGTCGTCCTACTCTGGAACTCCTTAGTCTCGACGAGCTTACCTTCAATTGAGAACATTGACTCCTTGACACGGGCAGCTTGAACGACAGAGCAAGGCGCTTGGTGCAGCCCGGAAATCTCCCACTCGGAGACTCCGTACGGTGCATTGATAGCGGTCGCGTTGGCTGCCTCGACAAAATGCTCAGAGATTATATTAATCACACATTCACCCGACTCGACCATGTTCTTCAGCGAGTCCTTTGCCTTCTCAAGCGAGCCAACCAATCCAACAGTGAAAAGAGGAGGGTCGTGATTGATGACTTGAGCATAACTGAACGGTGCCAAGTTCGTCGTCTTTCCGTCTTTGGATCTGGTGCTGATAAGCGCAATGGGTCTTGGGACAATTCCCGAGATTAACAGCTTATAGTTTGATGATACCGGTCGTCCTTCTTCGTATGGGTCGATTTCGATGTGATTCTTCTTCAGACTCTCTCCACCATCATTGGCACCGTCGCCTTGTTTCCAGTTTGGATTCGGGGGCTTAGAGAAAGTGACTGGCGCATCACGCTTGAAGTCAGGTCGGGAAGCCTGAATCTTGTCGAAATCGTCGCCGACCTTGAACATTGTAGCAGATTGATGAAAAGATCGATAGTAACAGGATGTATGAATCGCCCAAGGAGGATATGTCTGCACTCGAGACCCTCTGCCTAAGTCGTTAGCAAGTCGCACGCTCTTCCCTTTTTGCACACCGACTTGCTGCTGAGACTCCTTCCCGAGAAGGCATCCCCACAGTGTGCAAATCGTGGTCGGACAACGTACAACTGTGTATGCAATGATCTTTGAGCTCGCAAGGTCTGATATGTGATTGTACGACTCATTACAGATAACTCAAAGAGTTCTTCAAGAGGTTTCCTTAGCACACAAGTGCTATTTGTCGATCGGGGCAGGCTCCTCCATATTCGTCCCGAGTGTTGGACTAGCACTAACTCCACGGAACATATATATTATAATGTCCTAATTTCCACCCCCTTCATTACCATAATTGGCTTAAAAGGGGCGTGGAAATATGCCTTCACTACCGATCGCCGGGCCGATTTCATCTGATCAGATACCCGAGGGCCCCCCAAGTGGGGAGCTGTCTCTTCTTGCTGGGTCAAACCGATAAGAGAGACTCTAGGCCATGAAGTAGATCGATGCATCAACATCTCGATAGCGAAGCAAAACAGTAGACCACTATTCCAGCTAATAGAACATCCTTGTTGGTCATCGTATCCGCTACGTAATAGTGTGCATCGATTAGAGAGGCATACTTTCTTGTCAACAAGGTGCCCTGATCTTATTATAAATCGCAACATGGGATACCGTCGGGTTACCAATCCAAACAAGCCTGTGCTTCATGACACTGCAATGTGTCACCAATTGGGTCCTTGATCATCGAGGGGAGTATAAATATGTAGATGAATCGCTGCTCATCGCTGAACTTTGAACTATTAGAATCTCAGAGGCGTTCCTATCAGCCTGACATTATCGACCGAACTTTCAGAGCTATTTCCCAGATCTGCCCTCTTCAACTTGGTAACAAACATGACTGACCAAGATTACGAGACGTTTAAGCTAGGAGACTGGGAACTCCAGAGTGGGGAGAAGATACGTGATGCGCATCTTGCGTACAAGACATTTGGAGACCCAAGCTCCCCCGCAATTGTCTACCCCACATGGTTTTCTGGGAGTACGTAAACACTGACAGACAAAAGCACATATATCTGTTATACTGACCTCCACCCAGTGATATCCGACAACTTCTGGCTTATCGGAGAAGACAAAGTCCTGAATCCGAAGAAGTATTTCATCATCATACCTGCGCTCTTCGGAAACGGCCAGTCCTCGTCTCCATCCAACCAGCCGCATGTTCGGCCATTTCCGAAATGCTCATTCTACGACAATGTTCGCGCTCAGCACAAGCTTGTCACAGAGCACTTTGGAATCCGGCGTCTACGTGCAGTGATCGGCTGGTCAATGGGAGCAGCACAGACCTATCAGTGGGCGACCCAGTATCCCGAGTCCATGGACGTCGCAATTCCTTTCTGCGGCTCCGCAAAGACATCCCTGCATAACCAGGTGTTTTTGGAAGGCGTCAAGAGCGCCTTGCTTGCGGCGAAGCGCATCCCATCCGCGGGCTCGGGAAAGATTGGCCTTCTAAAGGCCGATCAGACTCTCGGGACATGGAGTGCGGAGGACAGAGAGATTGGTTTGAAAGCTTTTGCTAGAGTGTATGCTGGCTGGTAAGCTGGTGTCCGAACAAACAGCCCTCTTAATACTGAACCACGTGGTGCTCACTGATCATGTCTGGATAGGGGTTTCAGCCAGGCCTTCTACCGGGAGAAGTTGTACGAGACTGCACTTGGCTACAAGGACCTGGAGGACTTTATGCAAAACTTCTGGGAGAAGTGGGCTTTATCCAAAGGTAAGCCATCCGCAGACACTGAACATATCCTGACCTGGCTCCGTTGACGATCGACCCCGTCGGATAAGACCCGGATAATCTGTTGGTGATGCTTCAGACCTGGCAGAATGGAGACGTGTCCCAGCAGGAATCATACAACGGTAATTTTCAAAAGGCTATCGGCTCAATCAAGGCCAAGACCCTGGTGATGCCAGGGAAAACTGATCTATATTTCCCGTAAGTGATGCTTCGAGCCTTGGCGTCTAATGCTGAATGTCGCTGCGCAGTCCCGAGGACTCCGAATATGAAGTCTCCTGCATGCAATCTGGCATTGGAACTCTTCGCGTCATTCCTTCTATCTGGGGTCGTAAGTTGATACGATTCTGACCATTAGCGAGACATTTCTGACGATCCTCAAACACAGACTGGGCTGGTGGTCCTGGAGACAGCAAAGATGATGTTAAGTGGCTGGACGAGCAACTGGCGGACATTCTGTAGATTCTTAGTTGACATGGTGGCGGGTATCGACTGAGGTAGGCCTACATTATCTTGCAGTTTGATTAGTACAGTATTGCTCATTTGTTCAATTTGAACTTCTCAGTGCTCTAGTAGATGGTGTCACGTGATTTTACATACTGTGGCAATGGTGAACATCATGTGATAAGGATCTGATAAGTCAGCATACAATCGTGAATAATCTTGGAACTCCTCATCTTGATTGCAACTATTCACTGGGTCAATTCGATCTCCCGTAGTCGTTTTCATCAATTCAGTCCTTCCTTTGTCTTTCCTTCCTCTGCAAGTCCTCTTCTACTCCTTTCTTAATTTAATTTGCTTCCGTGTTGTTCTGTATCTTCCCTTCTGCTTCGTTCTCTAGCGAATCCTCTAGCTCTTTATCTAGCCGCTTCCCGCTGACGCCTACACGGCGCAACTGCATGATTTTGGTCAACTCAAGCTGGATACAAGATGTCAACACCACCAGTTCGTCAGTGGGGAGTTACTCCTCCTATCTCAACAGCTCTCCCGACCCCCGATGAACTCGCTGCCAACGATGATTTGATCTCGGAGCTCAAGGCCCAGAACAACTTTGAAAGTCCCGCGGAGACAGAGCGGAGGTGGGATCAACTTAGCTACCTTTCTCATTGTTGATGCTCGCGCTGACACCATGTTTGTTATCGCGTAGGAAACAAGTTCTCCAGCTCATTCAACGCGTAACCCACGAGTTTGTCAAGGTCGTCAGCCGAAAGAAGGGGCTGTCCCCTGCAGCAGTGGAGGCAGCAGGTGGAAAGATTTTCACTTATGGAAGTTATCGCCTGGGTGTCTATGGTCCTGGTCAGTAGCGTGGAAGTGTTTAATCACAACGGTTGTGATATTGACAACGCGATAGGCTCGGATATTGATACACTCGTGGTCGGCCCCAAGCATGTCCTCATTGACGATTTCTTCTCAGACTTTCCCCCCGTGCTCGAGAAGATGGCTCCCCCCGGGGCGATCGAAAAGATGACACCAGTCCCCGACGCCTTCGTCCCGATCATCAAGCTGGAGTTGTCCGGTATCAGTATCGATCTCATCTTTGCCCGTTTGATTGTGTCGTCGGTTCCTCTCAATCTCGACTTGAAGAATAATGATTACCTGAGGGGGCTTGACGAGAAGGAGGTGCGGTCGCTGAACGGAACTCGTGTCACAGATGAGATTTTGGAACTGGTCCCCCAGCAAAAGACGTTTCGTCTTGCTCTACGTGCAATCAAGCTCTGGGCTCAGCGTAAGGACATCCCGGGATATCTGTCTCTCTTCCCATCATCTCCCGGCAACCATACTGACATCAAGCTACAGGCCGGGCCATTTACTCAAATATTGTAGGTTTCCCGGGTGGTGTCGCTTGGGCCATGCTAGTAGCACGAGTCTGTCAGTTATACCCGCATGCTACCGGGTCTGTGATCGTCGGCAAGTTTTTCCGCATTATGAACAAGTGGGCGTGGCCCCAGCCTGTTCTGCTAAAGCCAATCGAGGACGGACCTCTCCAGATGAAAGTCTGGAATCCCAAGGTAAGGGCAACCAAGGACGCTGCGCCGCATTCTTCGCGGGATTGACATTGAATGATAGATTTACCACGGCGACCGGTTCCACCTTATGCCTATCATCACCCCCGCGTATCCATCGATGTGTGCGACGCACAACATTTCAATGTCCACAAAGGCGGTTATCCTTCGTGAGCTCCAGCGGGGAGGTGATATTGTAGACAAGATTTTCTTGAAGCAATTGACTTGGAATGATCTCTTTGCACGGCACTCATTCTTCACGCAGGATTACAAATACTATCTTAGCATCACTGCCTCAAGCAGAACTAAGGAAGCGGAAGCGGTGTGGTCTGGTCTTGTCGAATCCAAGATCAGACACCTCGTCGGAGCGTTGGATCGCAAGCCTACCATCGCAGTGGCTCACCCATTTCCAAAAGGCTTTGAGAGAGTGCATATCGTCTCCAATGAAGAGGAAGCAGAGGCCGTAAAGAACGGTTCTACCAAGTATCAGGATAAAGGTACGAAGACGGAGACCACAGATGAAAGGAAAGATGCTGCACACGAAGCCGCAGCGCTCAGCGGAGTTGAGAATGCCGAGGTTGAGCCTGTCGGTGAAAAGACCGCAAATGGTGATAGCCATATCATTTACACCACGACGTATTATATCGGCTTGGAGTTGAAGCCATTGGAGCCAGGTATGTATGGCGCTTGACTTCCGAGAGTTAGCTGACGGTAGAAGGTGCCTCCCGTTCGCTGGACATATCTACAGATGCCCAGATTTTTAAATCTACATGTACTTCGTGGGCAGGATACCAACCCGGCATCAATGATCTCTCCATCACTCATGTTCGCAAGTAAGTCCGGACATAATTCGCTCTCTTCGTTGGATATGTTTTGACTTGAGAACCAGCTTTGATCTTCCCGACGATGTCTTCCAACCAGGAGAAACCCGTCCCACGCGCCCCAAGAAGAAGATCATCAAGAAACACGAAGCAGGCGCTCAAAAGCGGAGTATCGAATCTTTGGACGTAAGTGCATACAAGAGAGTCAAAGAAGATAACGAGCGGGAAACGGATCACCAGGCGAAAGCGGATATTCGCATTTCGGTTGATGCTCTTGGAGTTCCGGCATGGGATTGACTAATTTCAATTACTTTCTAGGACGCATCGCTTCCAGCTGCAAAGCGGCAGGTCACCTCCAACGGAGTCTCCGGTACGCCAACACCTGCGTGAGCATCCCTCACCTGAGGCCGAACTACTCGTCGTGTTGGGGCCGGTCCCCATTATGTTCTCACTGAAACGATACACTTACGACGCCTAAACCACTGATGGAAGTTGAAATCCCAACGAACAAAGATAATGTGTTGGTGAACAACTAACTCCAGCTGACTCTGCCTTTGCAGTTCGCGCTTGATTAACGTCTTGGACTTCACTTCGACGAACAGCGCAATCGAGGTCAGATAACAAGGTTGGTCGTCATTATTCTCCCGCCTTCATCCCTCTCTTGTTCCCCATCCTACACAACGAAACAAACATTTCTTGGTTCGATGCCGCTTTTCCAGCAATCTTGCGAGAGGGCGCTCTTGGAGCAATCACAATATGGCGCATATCTGCATTACTAAATATGGGCGGGCTTTTTTTCCCACGGCGTTTGATACTCGTATGGTGGAGATTTCCGTCTGACGCAAAGATGGTATGTGGCTGTACATATCACCGTCCCTTTACGCAGTTATTATCTGGCCCAAGTGCCAGTTAGGTTAGTTGAATGAAGGTACACATTCCGCGTGGCCTACGGGCCACATAGTCCAGTATCCAATTCCCAATCTGTAAATCATTTTTCTTGTTGTAGACTCTTCAATTGGTATATGTGCATTCAGATCATCGTGAAACTATACATACAGAAGACGTCTATCCTCAGCTCCATGCTTCCACCAGCTCACACAGCGTCGACTCCCCACCCACATTGCCCGGGAAAACCACAAACGGGACACCCTGATGTCTGGACGTCGGCTCATCACATCGCCAAAGCGGCACACCGGGCGCAGCTTGACCAACAATCATGGCCCGCTTGATATTAAGCCCCTTGGTAGCAGCGTCGGAAGAGGTGATTCCGCCCTACAGCAACAAACCAACCATTAGCTGAAGAATGCTTCCCTCGCAATGCACGATCCCTTACCTTTGCAATGATATATCTCGGCCGCACCTGGATCTGCTGCAGAACCTTAACCAGCGCCTCAGCGACCTTGGCCCCGATAGCCAGCGAGTCGAGCTCATCCTGCCCCGTTATTAGCTTCCGACTCGTCATGACCAGCGTATCCGTGCCGGACTGCAGGCGCGTCTCTGTCTGCTGGACGACGCGGCGGATTACGCGCTCCGCGCTATCGGGCGAGGCGATCAGATCCGCGACGTCCATTTCGATGATGGCCAGGGCGCCGGTTGGGCCGCGGGTGTCGGTTAGGACCTTGAGCTGGGCGGTTGTCTTGGGGACGTAGGAGCCGGCGAGGATGAGGCCGCCTGTTTCCCGGGGGGAGGGGAGGTTAAGTTGTTGGGCTGTGATGGGTGGGATGGAGCGGATTCCTAGCCGGGAGGAGACGAAGGCTGCGCCGGTGCGGTAGAGGAAGTGTTTTCCTTTGCTTTCGGCTGTTTTGAGGCAGTTTCAGTATTAGAATTGAATGAGGGACAGAGAGGGTGAAGACGTACCCAGTAGCAAGCCAGCGACGAAAACGTGCATGTCTGATTCCGCTGCGGCGTTGACGATGATGACGCCTTCCTTGGGGAAGCTCATGAGCTTCTCGTATACGGCCTGTGGTCCGCCGATTCGAATGTCCTCGATTGTGACCGAGTGGAGTTGCTCGGGGGAGAACCGCCCAGGCGCTTTCTCCATGACATAGTCCCTCAGATTCGAGCTTTTGTACCCAAAGGTTGCGTCCTTGGCGAACTGTGTCGATCCCGCAGGCACCAGATTCTCCCCCTCGGCTACGTAGTGTACATCGTTGATGGTGAACCGTCCACCCTGGAAGAAGAAGGGGGCCAGCACCCATGCATCTGCGGGGCCGAACACGGACTGCGCGACGTCTGCTTCTAGTGGAAAGTGGCCGCGCAATGTGCTGTCGCCTCGGAGGACGATGTCGACAGTCTGAGATGTGGATCGCGCTGCCTCCAACACGTTTTCGCAGATGCCGCGGATGAGCTTCTCCGCTTCAAGTGGGGGAAGAGCGCGCGAGTTGGTGAGAATGAAAAAGCCCGGAGACTCTTGTTGAAATTCCTTAATCAGCGTCGGAACATCCCAGACGGTGAGCACAGGGATATCGTGACAAGTTTGGGTGCCTGTAGGGTCATCGTCTAGCACAACTAAGCGATTCAGTGAGGACGTTGAGAGGAGCTGTACGATCTGTTCCTGAGCGTCTGCGGGGTATTCGGGCGGAAGCTGTGACAAGGTACTTTTGCGAGGCAGTGCGGGATACTCCTTTGTGAAAGACATGTTGACTTAATATATAAAAAGAGACAATCATATGAATGAAGGAATTGAGCGTCTCGGTGGTCTCAAATACTCAGTCCCATACGGAGACACCCCGGGCAATTGACTATACCGCGGGGCATTTGATATGCGGGGAAACTCCGTTTCTTGGGTCGGAGCAATCACCGAAGCCCCCAAAACAACGTTTCATGCGCAAAGCAGTGATTTCGCTAGCAGCTTAGAAGCCTTTGGAAGGCTGGACCCTCCGTGGATAAGTCCCATTAACTTAGTTCGGTAGAGGGTCAGACTTGTTCGTCGACCTAAGGTTTCCCCTATTAAGGTTTAGGGTGTCGCTGTATCATCACCGACAACAAAGTAAAAATGGCTCTATTAATGAATGCAGGACATGTCGCACATGCTATTCAACAGACAAGATCGCCATGGACATTGCTCTTGGCAGCTATAAATCAATCATGACAAGATGGAAGGGTAAACGGAATCCAAGCCCGGTCTGTAACACCGCCAACGCCGTGACATGTGCAGGGGATATGCAAGATGGCCATGGTCAAAATAGTAGTGATGGACAAGACGAATGACAGAGATGCTGGTAATCGAGAGGGGAAGCACAAAAGAAGGTAAACAAACAGATTTCCAACTGGTCATGAGCACATATTCCTTTTTAATCCCATTGAAATAACACCCATTCCACCCAACCCCCAGAGACCTCATCCCACGCAGACAGCCAACCAGCAAGAAAAGAGAGAACGCATCGCAAATATATCGTCAGGAACTCAGGATTAGCTTCGAGCAAATTATCGAGCAATGGCACAACAGCCAAGTTTCATTTGAGCAAGGCAGACAGAGCGAGACTCGGACTTTAACCGACGACGCTGCGGAAGCTGAGAGCTTCGAGGAAGCCACCCAGATCCTCCTTTTGGACTTCAACGACACAATGCTCGAAACTGTCGATGCGCACTCGAGTGTTGGTCTCCTGCACCACCTCCTGGAAGGCGATACCGAATCGGTTCCGCAGAAGGTGCTTGTTGCCGCGCATGTCTAGCTCGTCCTCAGACTCCGACTCGGATTCCGATGATGACTCCGATTCCTCCTCTGTCTCTTCGGCTTCTTCGTCATCGTCATCGTTTCCGCGTTGAGCACGCTCGGCTGCGCGCTGCGCTCGACGTTCCTCGCGCTCTTTTTGCTTCTTCTCCTTAGCTTCCTTTTTCCTACGGCGTTCTTCTTGACGCTTGTGCATCGCCGCGTAATCTATCACACCTCCGCCGCCACCCGTACCGACAACGACATACAGGCCTCGGTCTTCGTCAAGGCCGGCCAGTACCAATGGGGTCCCTGCGGCTCGCCTCTTTCCGATCTTTACACTGTCGCCTCGCTCACGCTCTTGGACTCTGATGGCCTCAGCTATCCAGAGAGCCAATTTTGTCAGAGCTCCAGGATTTGTAAACAGTTTGACATCTGGACCGTCCTTAACAACCGCGATGCGAAATGCTCGCAGGTGTCGGATTTGGTGCTTCGATAGTAGAGATGTACCGGTACGCAGAATGGCCCGGTGAAGATGCTGAGCAAGCGGGAGTGCTTTCAGAAGGAGGGTGGGGGATTCTGAGGTGAGAGACAAAGCATCGTATGCGCTCCAAAATCGCGGCAGAAGGCTAGACAAATCAGACTCGGTGGAGTCATCAGCGCCATTCCCCTCATTTGCGCTTTTGGGGCGCGAGAGGCGCTTTGTATCCCAGGTGGCGCCGGGAGCTTCCTCTGGCCCAACCTCGAGGATCGCGCCTATAATGACGCCAACATCCGTTGCGGAAAGACAGGCTTTCCAGCCCCAGCAGCGCACGAAGCCCCACCCCTCGCGGGAGGAGACATGACCAGATGCGTCGGGCGGCACGAGTCCTTCCAGGCCGTACATTGGTGCATATTTGAGAAGCCGTTGCCGTAGTACTCGCTTCAGTTCCATATCCATGTGAGTGTAGTTCTGATGACACTGGCTCAAGCTGATTCCCATCTTCGCGAGGAGCTTGTGCAATCGCTTCCGACCATTCTCGGTCCAAACGTGCAGTCGTGATGCCAGATAGGGACTATGTAGCATACTTTCGTAGAGTGACCAGTGGCGGACCAGTATGAAACGGGGTTCTGGAGATAATCGAATAGACTTGTCTGTTGGCGATTTGGCGGTTGTGGGGATCACGCCGTTGATCTCCCCTCTAATGTCCCTGTCTCTCTCGTAGGGGTCGGGTGGGTTCAATCGATGGACTTCGTCTCGTAATATTTGACGAATGCGCTCCCCCCGTTCTCCACCCCAGCCAGCAGAACCCCCGGACTCTGATGGATTTGAGATGCCAACTCCAGACATTGTACGACCACTGAGTTCCAAGCTAGAGACGCCGACAATGGCCAACCACAGAAGGTCGTTATCTTCCCGACCAAGTTCGGACGCGAGAGAATACACAAGCGACGATATCGGTTCGGAATACGATGTGCCGGTGGAATAATACTTCTGTAACGCTTTCTCATGTTTCCTCTTGAGCCGAATCAGCCGTCGCCTCAATGATCGTGCAGACGGCTGCCTCGGCAGCGCGGGTGACGGCGAATCTGAGCCCGGTGTCACAGAGCGAGAAGAGTTCGAGGAGTTATGTTCGTCCCTTGGCCGACGGCTCGGAGACGAAGCAATGGAGGACCCCTACCCATAGACGTTAGAGATCACAGCAAACAGCAAACATGAGGGCAGACCGCAAACATACTGAATTACTCCTCCGCCGCTGACGCGGGGGACCATCGTTCTCGTCAGATTCATCCTCGTCTTCGCGTCCCGACCACGATTTCCTCTTCTTGGACCCCGAGCTGGACGGATGCTCTTCGTCATCCTCGCTGCCAGATCCGTCAATGTCCTCTTCATCCTCGTCTACCTCCGGCATCTCCAACAGCGCGCAGTATGCTTCCCTCTCCGCGCTCATCTCCTCCTCGATATCCCCGTCATCGTAAACGACAATACCACCCGCGCCTGATTTATACGACGGAGTGATGCATCCCTTGTCGACACCGCGCGTGTTCCGCCGCGAAGCGCCATCACCCCCATCCGCCGAAGCCGCCGCTGCCTCGCCGCCAAAGACATTGCTGAGATTCCACGGTCGCCTCGAGTCGAACACCCATACCTCCACCCCGCCCATATCCTCCACCTCGTCGTCCGGGGTGCTCAGGCAGAGTATCTCGTTGAGATCCACCAGGCCTCCGACACCTAGACATACGACAACGCCTCCACTACCCCCATTGTGCGTCTGCATAGGCTTGACCAGCTCCTCGCCGGCGCGTGCGAGATCGCCATATCCGGCTACCGGTTGGATCTTGTGGGGGATATAGTCGCGCTTCAAGAGGGCGGTCAGGATTCGACATGCGCAGAGGGCATCGGGTTCGAGTGCTACGAGGACCAGCACGGGAGGAGAGAGCGGATGATATGATCGGAGTAGTTGTAGGTAGAGGTGCGATATGAGTTGACGAGGAAGATACATTGCAGCGCACTTCAAGGGAGCACGAAGCACACGACAAACCCGGAACAAGGAACTGAAAATAAGAAAGAAAAAAATAAATTTCAGGCCTTCGAGAGGCCCTGCTCTTTACAAGAAAATCAACAGAGTATAATTAGGAAGAGCCCAGACTCAATTGCGTTATACCGGCTCCATCGTTCCTGTTGTTGATTGTTATCGAGGCTGTGTTCGCAGGCACAAGGGTGCAATCAGTCGCGAATCTCCATCGACGCGTCGAGGCGTGCCGCACGTGCGGAGTCCAGCGCCAAGCCCACTCAGTCATCAATCAGGGCAACATTCTAGTTTTCCAAGGAAGACAGTAGTCTACAAGCATACTACTCTGGATGAATTGACGTCAACCTTAATGTCGTATAACAGATCGTAGTCATCTTCAACTAAGAGGCTAACGATACCCAACTCTAACCTTGACTGGTTGATCCCGCGTCTTGACTTGGAGATACGTCTCATCCTGATCCTCAGTGATCAACGAGGAACCCTTTCTAGAAAAGCAAAAATGAATTGGGATCAAACCAACGAAAAATAAAAAGATATAAGTGACCAGTGCCGGGCTCGACGGCCATCTTATCGGTGTTAATGATACGTGATAGCCAACTACTAGTGGTCAATTGTGATGGATAGTTCAAAAGTAGGCCTAATCAGTGAAGCTTGCCTTCTATCGACCATGGTCATACTCCGCGGTTTTGTGGCCATAACGTAGTGGGTTGAATACAGAGCATCATTGATGGCTCGCTGATCTGTACGGCTACTTCGGAGTGTCCTGATAAATGGATTTCTAATCAGGCAGGGTTGTGGTTGGGAATATATATCTACGAAGCGATACTTGGAAACCACATGTGTCACTCATCTTCCATTATCAAAAACACATGCCATGGCCCTACAGGCTGGAATATGTCGCATCAATCATATATCAATCGACAATAGGTGATCAGCAAGGACGCGATGCTCGCATGGAACACTCTCATCGATGACAGAGCTCAGGGCTTTGAGAAGGCCACTACTGGCAGATGTGAGAAGAGTATAGGGACAAAAACAAATAAAGCTTGGATCCCTTGCTTGGCCAGGATACATCATGGGATGCGATGGAAAGCGCACGGAAAAAGAGAAAACGCAGCCATCGGGCCTTACTGCACAGGGTTGACCCATCTGTATACGACCAGAGCTTACTTCTTAGGCGCTGGTTCGCAGGCACATGCTATCAAGGGTAACACAAAAGGGATTGAAGATTTCAATTAATATAGGGGTATTATTGTGATTCTATAATTGCACCAAGCCTTTTAAACGGAAATTAAAATACACATAGATCATGAGCAGCACCAAAATATTCACTCATACTATCGCCGATTCGCTGCGAGAGCAAAAAGGCAGATCCATCGCGTTGAGAGTTCATGAAACAATGTCAGATTATCCGATGCCAGCATTGACCTTTTTCGATGGCAAATTTACTTCGCGTCGTCCAGGATGGCCTTGTCGGTTAGAGGAATGTTCTTGGGTCCTTCGTAGGAGCCTTGACGGACGAACCACCAGATGGCCACGAAGATGGTCAGTCCACCGGTCATCAAACTGGCGTAGTTCATCGTAGCAGCGCTGGTGGGCACGGAGTAGGGGAAGCAGAAAATCACAATGAAGGCGATGATGTAGATGGAGCTAAGGGTATTGATGACGTAGCCGATGCGTCCCATCCAGAAGTAGCCAGGTTGGAAGGTGGAGCGCCGGGTGAGGACATGAGGGAGGATGGCGGCGAGGTAGGAAAGAGAGGACAGCTGCACGAAACAGCCGACGAAGGCATTGAAAGCGGTGGTGGATCCGACGTAAATGCAAGCAAGGATGGTAATGATCACACCACAGACCAGGGTCGCGTTAAAAGGGTTGTGCATCCGGGTATTGATACGTCCGAGCCAGCCGGAGAAGGGGGTCGCTCTATCACGAGAAATGGTCCACAGGGTACGGCCGGCGGTGATGTAGCAACCAGCACATGTGATGACAGTGGGCAGGAAGGCAACGACCAGCAGTCCAAGGGAGCCACTTCGAGTACCCGTGGCCTGGCGGTAGATCTCGGCGAGGGGGAAACCGTAGGGGTTGCTCATGACCAGGTCGAGGTCATTGATGGAATAGAAGACGGCGATCATATAGAGCAGACCGGTGACGAAGCCGACAGACATCTGAGCAAGGACGGCCTTAGGGATGTTGCGACTGGGCCTATAGCACCGGGTTAGCGTACTAGCCACTCACTCTTGACTGAAATCGACTTACCGTGGGATTTCCTCTGCAAGGTGGCTAGAGCAGTCGGGAGTGCCAACACTGTAAGCACCATTGAGCATTCCTGCCACGAAGACGAAGCCGTTGCTCGACCAGCCGGTCTGGTTGTTCCAAGTGCGCCACACTGTCTTATCGTCGAGATATGCTTGGCCGTTGACATGAGGCATCACGGCACAGACGATGATAGTGATGAACACACCGGCAAGAATGAAGAACATGCCAAGATTACCGATGTGAGGGAGGAAGCGGTTCATGAAGAGCACAATGCAGCAGCACATCCAGGTGCAGATGATGAAGCTGATGAAGGTGTGCCACGCCTGAGGGACGAAGTCAGGATGCATGAGCGCGTACATGGAGACGGTCTGTTGGCCCAAGATGGCAGACATGGAGGCAGCTCCTAGGATCCATGCAAGACAGTTCCAGAATCCAGCAAAGAATCCGCAAACACGGCCATACTTTCCAGCGGTGATCGAGGCCCAGTGGTAGACTGATTACCCGGGTTAGCGAGGCTCCTAAGATAGGGCAGAGTAGAGTCGCGACATACCACCACTGGCAGAAGGCATCGCTGATGCGAGCTCTGCAATAGATGCTGCGACCATCCAATAACAGACGGAGACAGCAATGCTTAACTCTGGTTAGTATCGACTGATGTTGACTGATCCAAAGCGATCTTACAATTCATAGATAACTCCAGCTGGTCCTCCATTATACATAGCAGTGACCTTGAAATACATGTTAGCTCAACTCTTAGGTAGTATTGATCTCCGAGGATGAACATACTAAACTGCCACCTTGAGCAATCCATGTGTTTCCTGTAGTAACAGCGACGGCACAAATACTGAGCAAGCTGAAGTTTCGTTCGAGCTCTTGACGATGACCGGATGCATTGACCAATTCGGTCGAAGGGCGTTCCTCTGCGCTGGCCTCAACTGCAACCATCTTCTCCGGGTTTTCCACCGCTGCCATTTCGGATGATGCCATCAAAAAACCGGGGGAATTGAAACCGATCGGAGAGCGACCGGATGAAGACGAGTATTATTATGATTGAAGCACAGGCGAATTATCAAGATAGCTTTGGACGACCAAGTCGATGGATGGCGAGGTAGAATACCACTGGCTGTGTCCTGCACGTGTACGGGTATGTGGAGGTGCGCTCTTATTACTGCAGATCAGTAAGGGTGATGGCGACTATGAGAGAATATCGACCGGTGCTGGCATATATGACCTCCAAAGCCGTCCAGATGGAGGATGAAGAGAAAAATCCAACATCAGCTTTGGACGTCGATCCGGCCGGCAGCAGTTTATAGTAGTTCGATATCCTGAGGGATACCTGGAGGACAAGCCGGTTGAACACCCTTGTCCACCACCCTCCGTCGTATTGGTATTGTATTTACAGCTAAGCGTGGGGTCAGATCTAGTGCAGCAGGGATAAGCATTGATGGGCGAATAAAAATTCACTAGAACCTCCTCATGGGGGCTAGACGATCAAAAGCGGGACAGATAAACCATAGATGATTGGTCGATGATAATCATGGTTGCAACAGACTTGTATCAAATGTACAGGGGTACGCCGAGATGCCTTTTCCTAAAGAGGGAGCTTCAGCAGATGGCAGACTCTATCCAGATATCTTCGGCGACGTTGGCCTCTGAGATGGGAGATCGTAGCCAAACACTGGCCCAACTTGGAGGAACCGAGCCCCATGGGACAGGTAGATTTCTCTATCTCCACACTTTTGATATCTTCTTTGTGATCTGGGGGAAATGTCGTGAACGAGTACAGGCAGGAACCGATTCAATTGAAAAGTGGACTGCATGTAATCTGCATACAAACCTGCAGACTTAGGTACGTAGGTAGTATGTAAAATTATTCATATGGCCACCCATAGCCTGAGGCATGCAGTAGTTTAAAGGAAAAGTCCACTTGGTCCCTTGGCTTCTCACGTGCTCTAATTCCTTGATCAGGGCAGTAGTCGATTAATCATCTCACAGACTCCCCTTCGCTTTAAGTTTGTCTCTGAAGTCAATGGAATGATTCCGATTCTAGACGCCAATTTAGCTGTCCACAGAGTTTGTTGAGTCCGTAACTTATTATGAATGCTGGCTGCAGACTACCGAATTCTGAGAGGTACTCGGTAGCTGGAGAGGACTGGTCCGGCAAACGGTCTGCCCGTGGCTCGCCCTTGCCACAGGGAAGTATATTGCGTGGAACCTAGTTCCAGTTACAGCCAATAATATGGAATTCCGCAAAAGGTCTGGACGGTGTCCATGTAACCGAATTATCAGGAACAATAGTGTTATCGGTACGGAATAGTGGAAATACTATGACAACAATATACTATTCATAAATAGTATGGGGGTGCTCGCCTGCAGCTTCAGTAGTATGGTCAACAGTCTCACTACTCTGTGCACTAGCCTTGATTTCGAAATCTGTTGGAGACTTTTGAACGATAAGGCTGAGCAATAGTAGCATCCACCATGAACTCTCTTGACTCGCTTAGATGTACCGATGGATGCGCCGCTGACATCTAGACTATCAATAGTGGCATTATCCCAACTTCCACGCATCCTTCGGACATCATACAACCGAGAGTAGCATGCAGCAGCCTCTAAGCTGCCATGCTATTAGTCAATCTGAAACAATATCAATATAGCTGTCAGCTAATTCAAGCTTGCAATGGACCTCTATTAATATGCTTGATGGAGCTGTCTCAGTAGGACCGGTGGGCTGCAGCCTATCGTGCAACTATCGAGAAACGTGGAGCTGGGAACATCGTCGGTTATCCTGTCATTGTCATCCGATGAGTAGGATGGCAGGTTAGAATCTTGTTCTTGTTCAATTCCGGTATACAACCTCCGGCACTATTGAAGCGTTGTAGAGGGGCCAAGTCAAGCAACACGCGAGTGCTGGTGGGACATCTATTCTTCGTTCTCGACGTCGAATGAGGACAACGGTAAACAGATCGTCAGGTACGTCGGCATCGCTACCACGACGTGGATACGACCTTGCCAGAGTCTAATGGCAATTTGGGAGAACCAAGAAACCGTCGGTTGCTGGATCCGGCCTCTCGCTAAGCCCCTAGTCATGGCACTATTGAAACTCATACTCAACGGGGCGTGAATCAGAGACATGTATCAAGCATTCTTGATACTGAGAGTCCACTTCACTCCTTCGTGTGCGTGATTTATTTCTCTGAAATAGCTTTTAAGAATGGGGGCCACTTGGCGACAGCACGATGGGACTCGGCCGTTGAGCCATAGCGCCCTGGGGTTTCATGTGAAATGATGAAAGCCCGTCATTTCATCTTATTCCACAACGTCCAGACGCCAGAGAATTACTCCATATCACCGGAAGCTAAGCATCGACCGATCGAGCCATTATGGGCCCTCTCAAGTCGGAAATCATGCCGGATCATCCTGTGATTGCGGACCATGAAACGATGGTGTGCAGGACAGACATCACCTATGCCGAAGCAACTATCACTGAGTACTGACTCGACAACCGACTCACCATTGCCTGTCAGACTTACCGTGGCTAATAAGTCTCGACTCTCAATGCCAGGTGGTAAGCATCAATGAGTATGCGCCGCGTCATCCGAAGAAACTCCGGCCGTGCTGGTGGAGGCTTAGAGGCTAGAGAGGCGTAGATAGGCTCTCTACTTCAGACACCATCAAGTCCTTCCATCACCGCAGAGACCGGGAAGCCCCGTAGAGTGTTCGACTCAAGTGATTTCCAGGAAAAATCAGCTGTCGACCAATAATAATGACTGATAGTTGGAGGCTTGTCCTATGCCCACATACTCGAGTCTAGACTAGAGAAAAATTGGATCAGAAATAGCTGAGGCCTGCGTCAAGAGAGCTAGCACCAGGTGGCTAGCTTATTAGCATTTATGATCGTGTACTAGGAAACATTTCTGGGCGCAGTAACGGTGACTTTTCCTCGGCAAGGGCGGTCGGATTCCGCAGTCTGTTTAGAACCTGAGAGTTGCCTCCACCGTTGCTGGGACTGTGGAACATCATGAAATGCTGCAGGACAGCCAGCCACGGCCACGTTGCAAGCCTACATTAATGAACAGAGTAGTGCAATCTATTATTGCACACTAGATAGATTGCTTGCAAATTGCAGGCGAAGTACCGGCTTCGACGAAGTTTCCCCTGACCCACAAAAGACAGGGATTAGAAAAATTTTTACTTCGCATGCAAGGATTATGGACTAAGAATCCTGGCAACATCGCTTCGGTCGGTGATACTAAATTGGCCAAGTGTATGTACTCCATAGTTAGTCTGCACTCTGCACAGTCTGCAGAACTTAATTGCAGACTATGCACTTATGCAGTAGTATCTAATTGCTTATGTACCTAGTTCTTTCAAGAACAGATCTGAGGCAAACGATCGACCACGCTCAGATGCAAGCACTGTCTCCCTTGAGGGGAAGGATCGACCTAAGACCGCGAATCCGGATGTAAATCTATGGAGCAGTACCTGGGGCTGAACCACAGAATCGGCCAGAGTCCAAATTCGAGAAAGGGAGGGGACTGGACTAGAGAGGTAGTACTCCGTACTGGAGGTGGGACGACGGGGTCGTGGATGGGAGCTGTTCTGCTTGTGTCAATCAGAAAAGAAAAAGACCATCAGACTAACTGAATTTAGAGTTAGCACTAGGTTTTAGATCAAGCTAACTCTCCACTGACGGCGCAGGTCGTCACCTTGCTAATGTTACCTTGAGAGTTTTTCACTTCAAAATACACAATACATCCGAACATAACAACGGGGCGGAAAATTTCCCTTTCAGCCCGGGCTCGATGAAATGAAATTTATGAATATTGATTAAGTTCTCAACAAATCAATTTTGACAGTGGCGCTGCCATGGTCAAATGTGCAAACACTAAATCCATCCCACTGCTTCATTCCACGACGTGAGCTAAACCAGGCATGCTGACAAGGCAATTACCTTGCTCTAGGTCCTTTCTCTGAATCATGCTTTCGAAACTCTGATTGGAAAGGATCATTGTCGGGTCCCGGCCAATCCCATGTCGTCGTCGTCGTCGTTCACTTATCCGATTGTGCCATGCTTCCACAGGAGTCTCAATCTACCTAGCAGGTCCACATCTCTTGGTATCCCCACTGGCCAGTATGAACATCTTTGAGCCATGGGTCATTATTATCTACTCAGTAATCGAGTTGTTTTTGTCCTCTGGGCCCTGGCTACAGGTGGCTGGCCCGGGGTTCGCCCACGAGACTAACATTGCCAATCCTCCGGGACAGCTACTCATGCACGCAGTCATGTACGTCCAACCAACCATCCCTGCTCACTACTTTCTTCACCTCATGATTGATTATCGTCAACTAACAAACCCCTCTATCAGCGCAATCAGACCTTAAACCCAATCTGGCAGGCGTTCTGGCGTTGTATGTCTTCGCTAGTCGATGAGCCGATTTACCCAAAGTTTATCTCTCCACGATGTCGGTACCCTGCTTGTCTTATTTATCTCACTCTGGTCCCTGACATGGGTGCCTTTTGATTGCCTGTTTAGCTAACCTCTCCTTTGCTTTCCGGTTTATCAGGTTGAAGTCCGACACCATGTCAGGCTTAGGCCCGGACTTTTCGAAGAGCTTTGCAACGGAAACATGGGTGCTCTATGGTGTAGGGATATTGGGAACGGTTCTGCGATTGTTAGTACCATACCTTGAAAATGCGATGCGCCGTTTTGTCAGCTCGATACTAACTTCCTTGTCTTGATAGTGTCGCACGTATACGTCGACTTGGTGTCCGCAACCTTCAAGTCGATGACTATCTCATGCTCTTCGCCGTCTTATGGTACACGCTATTATGTGTTGCCCTGAATCAAGTTGCCTCGGGAGGGGGTTCGAATTTGATGACTGCAGAAGATAGAGCGAATTTGACGCCGGCTATCTATGCTGAGCGGGTGAAGGGAAGCAAATGGGTTTTTGTGTCGGAGCACTCGTTTGTTCTGGCCATCTGGGCGATGAAAGCTTGCATGCTGGTGATTTACTCCCGTATCACGTAGGTCTTCTCTTCTGGCGCCTTTCCTCGAAGGTACGGCTAACATGGTTCCTACAAAGCGAGGGTCTGAACGCACGTAAATGGGTCACCTATCTTTCAGTCTACGTCGCCCTCGGCTTCGTGGCCGTTGAACTGTCTTTGTTTCTCATCTGCCGGCCTCTGTCCAACTACTGGGCTGTACCCACGCCTGACTGTCAGTTCTCGTCCATATGACCGCTGTCGCGAAGGAAAGCTTATGCTAACTCAGTACAGACCAATGCTCGTCGTACCAGTACTACGAGATCATCCAGGGCGCCATCTCCATTTCCGCCGATATCTTTATGCTTGCTGTCGCCATTCCGCTCCTGGTGCAAGTTCGCGTTCCTCTCAAGCAGAAAGTAATCCTTCTCGTCCTTTTCGGCATGGGAATCTTTGTCATTGTTGCGGCCGTCCTGAACAAAATCTACTGCCTGGTTCCCTCATTGATCTCCTACGTCTACATGAACTGGTATTTCCGCGAAGCAACCGTCGCCGTTCTCGTCACCAATCTTCCTCTTGTTTGGTCTCTGCTGCGCGATGTGTTCCCCGCTCTCAAGAGCTGGACAGGCGGATCCAAGAGAGGCACAGACCGGTATCGGTCAGGACCTTGGACCAGCAAGGGATCCGGGCTTCGGGCTTACGGACCCGCCAGTCAGTTACGGTCTGGGGATTACAACATGCAAGACTACACAAACACAAGCACGGCTATGCATCAGAAAACGGTTTCCGATGTCAGCGTCAACCAAAGCGACGAGCGGGACGTGAGCGATGATGGGTCAGATCGTGCTCTCCGAATCCGACAAGACGTGACGGTGACGGTTGAGCGCGAGACCCGCCCACCAGAATATTGGGACACCCACCATGCGCAGATCACCAATGGTCGTCCCCAACCTCAGCCCTGATGAAGCACGATCGACTTTTTTTTCTCTTTCTTAGCATAGACTTAGACAACTGTATATACTTTTCTTCTCCTTTGTGACCTACTTTCTTTTTCATTTTCTTATGATCTACTGATATCCGCTACCAAAAGGCTTCTTGACTTATTGTGTATATTTACTCGTGGGGTACCAGGCCCGGCCGTGGTCGGGATGTGGAGGGAGGTGACAAAAGGCCGCAGACCACGGATCCCGAACCAAACCATGGGATGAGAAATCAATTATTGATTGATCTTGCAGATATTACCTGCACAAACCCCGGATATACGGAATTGATTCGTGAGGGCTAATATGAGGATCGCGCACAAACCAGAATATTCGCATATCTGGTCATCCAATGCCATTTGCGAAAAGCAGTATGGGAAAAAATTTGGTAGATAAGGTATGACAAATGTTCAAAGTTTTCAGCTGGTATGTATTGTGTCCCACTCCCACTTTCTGCAGATCTCCCGGGAATTGCGTCAGGCACCGTGGGGCAGTGCGGTATCATTGTATTTGAAAGAGGGAATATGTAATTTGCATTTCTGTGCCTGCCCATGTCGTAGTGCTACTCTCGACGGAGGTCTAGCCTTTAGCACGAGCCCAGGCCGACTCTCAACCGCCGCCTTTCTCGATCAGGAAATCTTCTCGATCTTTTACATTAGGCTGCACAGGCCAAGGACTTGGCTCTCTCGGGAGTCGTTAACCGGTGTTCCAAATCCACAGAGTACTGATTGCATGATTCCAAGCCGAAGCTCAGTACATGAGCAGCATAGTATCATCACGCACTACCTATTCCTGGTCCAATATCTGTGCCTCTCACCGAGAGAGCCAGCAGCCATCGGAGTAAGTACCTAGGTACTTGGCCACGTACCTGATGATCGTACACTTAAACGGCAGGCATCATCCGAGACGGCAGCAAGTTACTAAGTCGTAACAAGTAAGCGTCTCCTTTCGGCCCCTGGTTAAGATTTAGCGACAACTCACTAGTACCTACAGTGGGGTCCTGCCAAAAGTAGAAGCAAGATGGAGCATCCATCGGCATCGGATCATGGTGCGCCACCGGGAGTTGGAATCAATGAAATGTTACCTTGCCTAGGTACTTACGTATGAGCTCGGTTATTACTATTTGTTTTGGGATTGAGGGTGAAACAACTAGCAAGTGTCGAGAATCGAGCACTGGAGAACTGCATCAGCCACAGGTCGATGAGCTGAGCTCCACCGGCAGTGGATGCCGCACCTACGGAGCTTACTCCGGAATGGAGTTGTCTTGCGACCTGCGGCCAAGTTTGGTACGAAATTCCTTGAGAGGATAGGCTCGAGTGGAGAGGCGACTAAAAACTTTGGAAGAACACCGATCAAGCTGAGGACCGTGTGGTGCGCTCCCACCTGCAAACCACGGTTCGTTTTATCTTGCTGGTCAAGGTCAATCTGCTCATTTTCCTGATATGGACGACTTGATTCTTTTCAGGCAGGTGTCAACACAAAGTATCATCCTGGACGGACAATCGGCATTGGAATTTTGTACAAGGTTGTTGTCACCTTTGCCGTCTCAAGAGTCAAGGGTGTAAGCGAAGGATTCCTTTAGACCAGTCCGCACGCTAATAATGTGTAGCATGCGCTCCACGTGGTGTTCGCATAGTCTGTCGCGACTCGTGAGTTCATCCTTCGCGCAAGGATCAGCTAGGAGTATTACTCTAAACTAGACTAAATGTACACACATCCTGTCCATGGACGTCATGTCGGCTGGTACGGTGGATATCGGTTCGCCTGTTGTCCGGTGCTAAAGCCGGATGACTACTTGGGTTGTCCATCTCCGAGAATAGTATGACTGCCCAGACTTCAATCGGATGTATATATGCGACTGGTAATAGTTTATCCGCTGCGACCTTGAGGCCAGAGGTCGTACAGCTTGGCGAATCCATAGTTCATGTTCATGGAGCAGACCGGGTTCACTAAGATGCAGGTGCAAGGATACAGAGTAGATCGGGCAAGGAGCACGGCCACTGTGCCTGTTCGCCGGTTACACCGAAGTGGGTATATTTCGTAGAATATACTAGGTAGCCTTGCTAGGTTAGATGCGAGCTGCAGGTCCTGAGTCCTGACAAATACGCGCTTGCAATTGATAATAACTCCGTAAGCTAGTGATTCTCGTCAATTATCTGTCGGGGAATGCCGAACGAGGAGTTTCGAGCCAGGAGCGCAGTTCTAGGCTACGCTTGTATCCAGCAGGTAATCTACGGAGGAAAGGAAGATGGACATTTTGAACCTCTGGACAATAGCACAAACACACGTGACTTGAGCAGGTGCCCCGCGTGTTTGCGTGATGATGGAAGATCGTCGTGTCAATACTCCATAGACAAGCAAAGAAAGACATTGCACTTGGCGATGGCTGTTTCCCAACAGCTTTCTCTCACTGTAAGTGCTGCCGAGTGCTTCTCCCCACCGATATTAGACAGACACTAACACGTCGTTTATGGTTCCTCATTCCAGAGGCATAGTTCGTCAAGGAGCGTGCACTGCACTTGCACAGCCAAGTGATAAGCAAGAGATCGGCCACTATTGACTACCAACCGCACTTCGCCTTGATTTATTCGTCATCCCCGGCGTGGCCCTAGCAAACTTTGGCTCTAAAGTTCTTAGCATTGCAACTTGCAACTTACAACATGTCGGGGGAACTTTCTCCCTCGTTCTTGGGCTTGGAGGGCCTTCATGTCTTCCTCACCGGTGCTGCTGGGGGCATTGGACAACGAGCCGTCCAGGAATTCCTAGGTAGGTGTAGATCGCATGTATTGCCTTTTTGTCCCCGTACCTGCTACGTAAGCTAGAGATCGACATAGCCTACTATGCCTGTCTGAGAATGCGATCGTTTCTGTAATGCATTGACCAGGACTGGCCGATGGACTGCGTAAACGTCATTATATGCGACTATATTGAAGTCTGCTAATGAGCCTGAATGCAGACCAAGGATGCAAAGTAACAGCATATGACCTGCGCCCGTTCGAGGTCCCAGACACCGTTGGCGAGAGTTACGCCCGACTCAACATCCAGCGCGGCGACATCTCCGACGAAGAATCCATCAGATCCGGCATCGCACTCGCCGTCAAGCGATTCGGCCCCATCAACATCCTCATTGCCAACGCCGGCATCACCGATGAAAGCCAGGACTATCCCATCTGGGAGCTCCCGCTGGAAACATGGGAGAAGACGTACAACGTCAACGTGCGCGGCACGTTCCTCACCATCAAGCACTTTCTGCGCGCTGCGCGGACCGCACAGCAGACTCTGGGCAAGGAGCTGGAGAACCTGGCCATTGTCGTGACGGGAAGTGAGACGGGGGTTTTCGGGCAGGAGGGCCATGCCGAGTACGCGTCCGGCAAGGCTGGTCTCCAGTATGGGTTGGTGAAGAGTGTGAAGAACGAGATCGTCCGGCTGAATAGCAGGGCAAGAATCAACGCCGTTGCGCCGGGATGGGTCGACACACCTATGATTGAAGGCCGACTGGATGATCCAAAGGAACTGTGGGCCGAAGCCCAAGCAACGTATGTTCTGTCAACCAACCTGGAGGACTATACCTGATGGACTTATAGTGTTCCCCTAAAGAAGATCGCAAAACCAGAAGACGTCGCACGTACCATGGCGTTTCTGGCGTCGCACCGCGCAGCAGGCCATATCACGGGCCAATGCCTCAGCGTCGACGGAGGCATGGAAGGCCGCCTCCTCTGGAAGGAGAGCAATCCATTAAACCCGGAGACAAGCCTGGCCCAAATCCAACCCATCCCGCGCACGCTCTCACCACCCAAACGCAACAAGATCC
>JAAAPX010000193.1:0-51423 GCA_012656285.1 Aspergillus fumigatiaffinis | reverse complement strand
GGTGGGGTTGGAGGGGAGTGCTACCAGGCAGAACTTTGGAACGGATCGGTTGCGGACGCTAAGGAAGCCTGGAAGGAGCTAAAGACGCATCTTGCCTCATGATCTGGTATCTAGATTTCCTCCCTGCAGCGCCCCCTGTTCTAGAAGAAAATGCTAAGTGTGAGGTACCTACTCGCTCTGAGCCTAAGGCGTGGATAAGATGATAGACATCGGCAGTCGGAAGCAGAAAGGAAGGTAATGAAAGAAGAGGCGAGTGATAATCGACACGAAAATGATCTATGATAAGAATAGCTCTCTCTATTCTTCTAGTAATAATTTCAGATAGCGAAAGCAAGAAAGGCCCTCTGTACCTACTTCATCCCCAAGAGCCCAGTCAACCAGATGACCTAGATAACATCCTTAATTAATACCCGCAAATCCGCAATCATACAATCAATAATCGAATCACAAGTGCAGAAGTCTTCCCTTCCCAAATACCCTTCTTCGAGTCTCCACAATTAAATCCGAATTCAGTCAAGTCAATAGGCCGTCTCCGGTCGGGGGTCCTGCTCTTCCGTATTGACTAAGGTAGGTACTAGACTAGGGTGGCTACTGGCTCGATGCGTTAGTATTTAGTACCTAGTTTAGTACTCTGTATACTCTGTACAAGTAGTACTGGGTACTCTTCTGACTACCTCTGCAAGAGACCCAGTCTCCATCATATCAACTTCTACCCACAAAAATAATTATAACCATGTATGTCCTGTGGGCATTCTGATTCCACTGTAGAAATTGGGGGCTTATACCTTGATACGAACTAGGTATGCAGTACCTTACCTAGGTACGTACCTCAGCTACCTTAGCTCAGTAACTTTTATTATTACGGTAAGTACGAGCCGAGTACAGACTAGGTACCTAAGGTATCTGGGTCTGATCCACTCGCGCTGAATTCGGCAACTTGGGCAATGCTTTGTTTCTCAGAGTCCATCCACTCTGATGAATAAACCTTTGTCAACTTACGAGCTTGGGGTACAGCTACAGACTATCTTACTCCGTCCAGACTGCAGTAATCTCTACTACTCCGTAAAATAAGTACTAGTCAGGTAGTGTAGCTCGACCTAGGTGAATCGGAAGAGGGAATTGTATCAGAACCACTCCATACTATCTACTGGTTCGGGAGAAGGATTGGGTTTCCGCTCCTCGTTCCCCACGCCAGTTCGGTTCGTTTTTCTTGCCTGCTGCACATCATCCCATTATTCTTCCTGGTCCTTTTCTTTTTTTTCTTGTTCGGGCTGCTTTCAACAAATCCCGTTCAATCCAGGTCTCTTAACGTCTTTTTCGACCTACTCTCTACTTGCTCTCTTGCGCTTCCGGATCGCTCTTCTCGTTGTCTTTTGTGGACTTGCCGTTTTAAGTCTTCGATCGCCTCCACCAACCAAGGCACTAAACTAACTACACCACCACTACTATTACTACTGACTGCGTTTATCTACTACATATCTACAACTATTTGCAGTAATCTTGCATACTTTACATTGTTATTAACATCGCCATCATCGTTATCATTATTACTCGTTATTTGTATCATTCTTCCTACTGTTCTATTCTAACTACACCAAAAATCACCTTGGAGCTGGAAGCCAAAATACCTCACCTAGCTTAGTCCGGACCTCTCCCATCTTCTTACTCCCGCCTTCCTCTCTCATTGTTCACCTCATTCTTGTCTCCCGCTCTCTTTCCTACCCCTCCAGGCGTCTACTTCTGGTCTTACGGACTGCTCGATCCACTGCACTATTCCCTTTCCATCATCTTTGTCCTCTCCATGTTCGTTTCGCATTAGGTCTTTCTTACGTCCTCCGGGCTTGTCACGATCGCCTTTCCTTCTTCTTCCTCCATCCTCTTTCGTTTCTACTTCTTTCCTCTTCACGCAACTACCTTGACCTTTCTCCCTTTGCCTTGCGTCCTCGAATCTGTTGTCTCTTTCGTCGACGCTGTTCTATCCACTCATACATTGCCGTCACCATGGAGGGTTTCGATACTATGGCCATGCCGTATCTGGCCAGTCCGTTGTCACTGGGCAATATGCAGGGCGCCGACTACCTTAATGCCATGCCTGGTATTGATATACCCGACCAACGCTCGAATTTCGACTCCGACACGTTCGTTAGGTAAGTGCATCGTCGCCTTGCGCTTTGCAAATGATCATTCTGACCAAAAGCACTGGAGCAGCGGCGAGGATATTCCCTTCACTCAGCACAGTTTGCCGAACACGTTGAAACGTTTCTCTTCGGGGTACGACGATCCCTTCACGGAAATGGTGACCCCATTCGACCCCGCACCCTCCGAACAACCCCCAGACTCGTCTATTGACCACAATAACAAGTTGCTGAGTTTCTCAATGCCCGCCTATAATTTCACTCTACTTGATTATTCGTTGCGGCGGACATCGTTATCACTGTCGGCCCAGTTACATGGCATGTTCTTCCTCGCAGAATCGCCTTGGACCACATCCCCGACGGAAAACGCACCGCCTCAACAAGGGGCGGAGTTGACTTGCTACCGGCGCAACCTGTTCCAGATCACAGGCTCCGTGACCCTGCCACGGAGTTTACGGTACATCATGACCGAGCAGGGCGACCGTATACCTATCCTTGCGCAAGAACTCTGCGTTTCCGCCACTGAGTCTGTGGAGGGTAATTCGGTCAAAATCATATCAGTGCCCTGGAAAACGCCCGCTGCGAACGGCAATCAACCGCCTGATGACAATGGTGCTAGTAACAGCAATGCGAAGGTTGAGAAAGAACCACCACCAATCCCATTGGACATCATGGCGGGCCAAGACCTGGACACCGACTATGCGACGTTCCCAATTGCTTGGAAGCGGTTACAATTTCGTGTTGCGACGGCCAACAACGGGCGGAGGAAAGAGCTGCAACAGCATTTCGTCGTCCGACTAAAGGTTGTTGCGACTCTGTCCACTGGCGCCAAAATCCCGATCTGCGAGGTACACTCGGGACCTGTGATTGTACGAGGTCGCAGTCCGCGCAATTTCCAGTCGCGTAAGGACTTACCTCTGAGCGGCAGCGCTGCGGCATCAAGAAAGAGCGCCCAGGCTGCCACTCTCAACCGCACCCCTACCAGTGATACCGACCATCGGCCCAGTCTGACGCCAGGCAAGGCGAAGTCCGCAGCTAAAAGCACCTCGCCGGACACTTCGCTTCCTCAGTCGGCCATTGCAGCGCAGCGACGGTCATCCCCTGACTGGACTCAAATACCTCACTCCGCGGGAGGCGCGCTTTCTTCTACACCCATCCCTCAACCGTCAATATATCCTCAGTCCAGTCCTGAATTTTCACGCATGACGGACAGCCAAAGACGGTCGAGCGCCATGGCGGCACCGATCAACCTTTCCTTACTAGATGACGATACTAGTGGCGATGGTGTCAACCTGGTCGATTCAGCCAGGCCTGGCTCGTCGTATACCAACGACGTTTCGCACAAGAGTCGCGATATGGGCAGCTCGGCGCCGCCCACCAAAATGCGCAAGCTGTCCCACAGCGTGTCGCAGGCGCCGTCACGAAGCACATCAACGTCGCTACCCCTGCTAAACACCGCTGGCCTGCAGCAACCCTTCGCATCGTCTCTTCCGTTTCCGAATGAGAGTGCTGATCTGTTGTATGAGTATTTCCCTCTGGGCTTGGACGATTGGCAAGCTCCTGTGGATGCAGTCTACCGTCCACATGTGGTACATCACACCAATATGCCAGAAATGAAATTTGTCGCTGGAAGAGGGAGAAGCAAGCGGTATTTTGCTGCGGAAGATGTCTTTTAAGGATTCCCTTGTATGGGAATTCGGCAGGGTCTCATTCTACTATTCCGCAGAGGTTCTTTGAAAAATCAGCAGCTATGAGTCCTATCTCGATCAATCTGCTATCCACTTTCTCCTTCAATGACTCTGCATCCGACACCCCCGCCCTCCCCCCATACCCCTGATCCCTTATCCTTTTTAACCCCCCGCATTCCTCTTTCTCCACCACCTTTCTCTTTTTCTGGCGTTATCTTTACTGGCACATCTTTCGGACAGAATACGCACTAACAGAGTGCGCGTTGACTAGTCCTATGTATGGGTATGGGCTACACTGCAATTGAAGGGGCAGTTCTGGCGTGAAGGAGTATACGATGACGGCGGAGTTCTTGCTTTTGTCTGCTGCCCCTTTGACCTTTTCTTTCCCCTTCTTGATTTCCGTACTTTTGCTCTTAAGAGTTCATGTGGTTTGGTATGCACATATCTCACTGTGTCATGATGTCATGCTACGATCCTGTCAGCATACGGCAGAATTGTTGGGATCATATACATCCTCCAAGGAGACTCTGAAATCCATCTTTGACCCGGTCTTATGTGCGCTAGTACCCGAAGCCGATGCCTGGTCCTGAAAATTAGCCCTGGAAAGATGAAGAAATGCAAGTAATGGCTCGTGGCAGCTAATAACCAGCGTCCACCTCGCGTCCAAAGAATTTTTTTTTTTTTTTTGCTTTTCCTTCGCACTCAATTCATGGCCATACTACTTGCCAGCGGTTCCTTAGCTTCTAGTGGCATATCGGATCCGCAAATGGGTAATGAATGAATGCTATGTCTTTCAGGGGCTGTCATTTCTCTTTTAGTTCTTGGTCAGTGTCATGGACCTTGTATGACTGTCTAAAGAGGATTCACAGTATAGATGGGATGAACTCTTGGCTCTTCAAAGTATATTGCCCTCCAATACTAGGAGACTCATACGCGCACCTCTACACACATAAACACACACACACACATATATATATGGCTGACATGGTTCTTTAAGACATGACGGACAATAGAGATGCCTTGTTGTACGAGTATCATCAAGCGAGCCCTGATTGACTCACGCAAACAGAGCTTTTCAAAGAGGGTATTATTATAGATATCCCAGTCCCTCTCCACCAATAGCTTCGAGGTCAGCCTTGATCTCCCATTCATGTGCCCCAACCCGGGCAGCAATTTCCATCTTGCGGTGTTGTCCCATATCCAGCCATTGATACAGCAGATTCCCATCAAGCATGCCTCTCCCTGCCGTTCCGTCACTTTCAACAGCTCGGTAAGCTCGAGGGTTCAGGCCGCAAGGATGCTCCAGCGAATTCGTCAATTGGGACTGCAAGGCTGACAGCCGGCGATATGACTCTTCAGGAACAGACGTCACAATGCCAACCGAACCGCTCTGAGAGGTAATGAGTACTTGCTGGGATATGGTTTGGGAATCTATTTCCATCGAATCTGCGTCGGCCATTGCTTTCTCTGAGGAGACCATGGTACGTGGCAACAGAGTCATTGTTGTGGCAAAGTGACCCATATGTAACTTGCTGCGGGCCAGCAATCTATCACCGTTAGATGATTTCGGATCTATTTGAAATCAGCGTTTACTTTCCTCCGTAGGCTCTATCGATGTTACAAGATCTCACCTTCCGGGTCATACTGCAAGACATGGAGGTTGCAATCGCTGTCAGCAACCAGAATGAACAGCTTGTCGCCATCAGGAAGAAAATCGGCAGCAACCACTTCAAGGTACCCTTGGTCTTTGCCAAAGAGGCTCATCTTGTAAGGTTCCTCCTAAACCACCCGTTAGCTTGACTGATCCGCCTGTATGTGTGGATGTAGGGGATCATACCGAGTAGCCTGCGAACCAAAGTCCTTTGACAGCATCCCCCATTATACACATTCCAGTACCTTTGAGCTCTTTCACCACGCTGACATAACACTGCATATCCATGAAAGCAACAGGGAGCAGACTGCCATCCTCCTTCAGCCCTCTGACCATGCATTTTTGCCCTTGCGCAGCAATTAGAAATCCTTGACCGCCAATCTGTGATAGCGCAGTCACGGCGCCTTTGACCAACTCCTTGCCTATAAGTTTCAGTTTGCGGTCTGTCTCTGGTTTCTCCGGGTCCGGAACCACTTTGATCACTTCGAACACGTAAATACAGCCACGAGACGGGATGTCTTCACCCCGAGCAAATGCTGTTCCGACAACAATCATATTCCTGCGCTCGTGGGTGTTTTCGGAAACTTCAAGGTCCATATTCTTTACCGCCATTACATATTCAGCGGGACCTAGTGAGTAGCTTCACGAAGAAGAAAAGTGTAAGTACTGGAAAACTAATTTGCAAGTTGGTTTAGGTCCACACCTATCGATAACCGTCCATGTTCTCGGACTTACGACTTTGAGCGAGCATTGGCGAAGCTCCGGGAGGAATGAAATTACTAGACCTGTTAACATGCGCAGAAATGTGACGCCAAAGGTCATACCTTCGTTCCGCCAGTCCGGGTGCAATTCATCATCGTCAGGCAACTTGAAATCTGCGCTATGACTGGTACCCAGTACGTACGTTTCAGAGGATGTAGCATAGGCCAAATGATCCACTTGCTCCCCGATACCGATTTGTCTCAAGGCCCATGTATAATCGAACAGGGTCTCCGATGGGAACCGACAGATGCGAAGCACGTCCTAGGAATTGATTCAGCATGTGCCACATGAAGGTGGGGAAGTGGGAAAAACCTTCGAGTCCACATAGATGAAGCCTTTGTCAAGCGAAGGCCTGGCTAAGTCGAAAATGCTCAGGCCCCGCACGAATTCTCCTCTCAAACGAAAAACGTGGGGGCAGCTTTTGGCCGTTTTGAGAATGAAGCTTGCAGACGGTCCAGGCATAAAAACGGCACTAAAACCTGAAATATTGGGCAAAATGCGCAGTGACCTGGACCTTGATAGCTCCTCGTTCGACTGCATTTCCTTCTCTGAAGTAGTTACCCTCGGCAATGTGTGATTAGTTTCTTTGACGAAGCTTAAGCGAGGATGACTTTCGCCCTTGATAGACGACGCAAATGCCTTATATATCACAAGATCATCACTTTCAGTGCGTAACTGCCTAGAACATCAGTACACGGTCCTAACTCGGGGGCAAGGAAGGTGAAGTGAAAGGACCTGGCGACGTACAATCAGGTGAGGTGAAGGATTCCAGGATTCGCCGAGATCTGCAATAACCGCCTCGGATAAGACCTCCCGCGTAGTAGAGCGCTTGGGGAGCTCAGTTGATAGTATCGGTGGTAAGCAGTCAATACCCTCGATAACCGACATCAGTTGCTGATCAGGCAATCGATAAATCTAATGTTTGTCAGCATTGGCAAACTTGAGAAAGATGCTGGTGTGACTGAAGTCACAATGACTTACGTAAAGTCTGCAATCTATGCTAAGTAGGAAGAGGAACAATTCGCAATGAGTCCTCTGCTTCGAAGTATGCCCCGTAGACGAGAAAATCTCAGCTTTGTCCCAATATAAGCAACAAGAGCGCCATTTGCCCGCCGTCGCAGAGTCGTTCAATTCCACCTCATCAAGGTCTCCACTATCATCTGCTTGAAGAAGCATCAACGTTGAATCATCTCGGAGGATTGCTATGTATGGGTCAGCCAGGCTGGCGCTAACAGCCATGCGCTCATCGCTGGTGTCTTCGTCCCAGACCGGATAGATTTGCGCCAGGCCCAAGTCTGTCATTGTTAGTTTCCTTATATGCTCCTTACTCTTCAGGGCTAAAGGCTCACCAATATCGTAGCTTCGGACCTCGTTCCTCAGGACCTGAACAACTCGCCTTTTGCACAGCAGCGTCCCAATCTCTATGGTCACATCGTTGTTCGGATTAAACTCAGGAGCTTTGAAAGGTTTCAAGTCTTGTGTCCCCGCAATGAAAACTTCTGACTGTTCCTTGTCGGGAGCTTCAGGCTTCGACAGTATAACATATTGGCGGTATTCTTGATTGATTTGCTGCTCATCAGGGACCAATGGTGCACCGCTTCCAAGAGCTACAACTGCTGTCCAAACCCCTTGAACAGATTGAGCGTCAAAAGAAGCTGCGACACCCGGTTCGATTTCGCGCTTCATCAGTACCAACCCACCATTTCTGCCAGAGCCGTGAGCAGCTACTAATTCAAGCTCGGAGCAAGCATTCTCAATGAGACGACCTGGGTTTTCGACAGTCGAAACAGGCTTTCCTAGCGTTATATCTCTCAGGGGGCCGATATTAGGCAGTCTGTCGAGTACCTGAAATTTATACACCCCAACTCCGGACGTTTCAGCGGATGGACGACGACCAAGAGCTGGCGTTTCAGGCTCTGCAGTATAGAGGTCGTCTTCGTAGACATCCTCTTCACTTTGACTATCATCTGAGGCTTCTTCACGATCTTCTGCCACATTGCTCATTCTTGGTCGAGGTTTTTTTGAATTTGAGGACATGGAGGACCAGCTGAGAAGGACAGAATCTGCATCCTCGCTGCCAAAAAAAACTCTGCCGCTTCCAAGAAAAGCTGAGGATGATGCAGCAGCTTTCATGATAGTCCCCCCAGCCTGTGCAGGTAGAGGGTGGAGTGAGATGCCTGACACTGACCTTCCGTCCAATTGGAAATGGACAAGCACCATATTCCCCGACGAAAGAACAAGAAGCAGATCCCCGGTGCTGTCAGAAAGATGCTCCACAACGCATCCTTCTAGCCGGAGTGCGAGGTCTGACTGATCAGCCATGGAGAATGCCGAGACTTGTCTGGCGAACTCATTGACTCCAACCGCATTGGTTTTGCCTGCCTGATCCACGTGCACTAATTCATTGGACCCGATAAGTAACGCGCCTCCAACTGGAGGTGGAAGGGCAACCACTTTGGACAAGTCGCTAGGCAATTTTGGTACCGAAAGTAAAGTCGTGGAAGCTCGCTGTTCCAAATCTAGTGTAAACACAGTGTAAAAGATAGAATCTTTTCTTTCAGGGAGCAAAGCATGTGAAGTAGCAATCTGCGAGTACAGGATGCCGAACGTCGGCTCCCTATATTCATATAAAAACGCAAGACTGACAGGGTGAAGTATAGACGGATCCAATGCAGTCAAGGGAAGCACAAAGGACGAGGCATATGGGGTCTGATACACGGTGCGGTCTTTGCTCTTCAAATCATTGCCAACGTGATCCGATACTTGATTGAGATCGTCTTGATGAAGATCGAATTCGTACTCGTCCATGGCTAGGTCATCTCCTGGTTGATGAAAGGGTAAAATTGCAAGATTCCGAATCCCAAAGTTGAACACTGCGCATCTACTGCTCGGATCCACACTCAGGATACTGCCACAACTGCTCAGATCGGGTACCCATGGACTACGGGTTAGATCATCCCGCTCATAGTAATGGATTGAAATGGTTGAGATCCCATGACGTTCTGGGTCCCATTCCACCAAGCTAAGTTTGGCATTGCGGAAAGCAAGTAAAAGAGCTTCGCCACCGCTCTTAGGATTCAGAATTTTGACCCGACAGATGTCAACTACTGTTCCAGAAAGCGGATATTCTCGCTCCAGGACGAGCTTCGTTGTCTCTACCTGGTCTGGCCGCGCAGACTTACCCTCAATGGTTCCACCTCTCGGGTGATGTTGAACCTTGAGCAAAGAGAAGATCTGGAGAACAGAGGTCTTCACCACGACCAGATTTTCCGCTGTTGCTGAGATAAATGGAATTGCCAGGGCATGAGTTACCCCGGAAGGGGGTAACAATTCTGTATAGCACTGCATTTTTTGTGGGGCCGATTGCTATGGTTTTCCCTGCTAGAAACCTTTATCAACCTAAAACAGTCCAGGAATAATCAAGAAGACTATACATTGCAAAGTCAAGGGCAAGAATTGGGATTTAGAGCATGAATGAAGGGTGGCCATAGGCTGATGATCTATACAACTAAGTCTGCTGTGTTTTTGAGTATTTTGCCAATCCTGCGTGATCTGTCACGTGATCCATCGGGGCTTGTTATGTTGATGATGTAATTGATAATAATATCCATGCCCCTGCAGAGTTGTAACTTGTGCATCCAGCACACCATGATCGCTCATTGTTCTCATCGTTGTTACCACCTTTATCACAAGTGCTGATCAGAGAACCCCTGAAATATAGTAGTGTGTTCTGCTCCGCAAAGCCTGTGGACTATCTATTTCGCCAAAGCTAACATATATGGCAGCATCGTCACCCTTTAGTTTTTGCTTAGTTGGGTTTCTTGAAGGCTTTTGCAAATATGCCACAATGCCTCTCCCGTGGATCTCCCTGATTTGGTTTGCGTATCTAATAGTGATAACCGTTTTGATTGTTGTTGCCTCGGTCTTTATACATGTATATCAGACACCTCGGGATCGATCCTCATTTGTGACCTTTATGTGCGTCTTTTCCATTGCCGCTCTTCTTGCGACTGTAATGTTACTACCAGTTGATGTCGCTTTGGTTTCCTCGACGACTTCATCCGCTCTGGGACAGCGAAAAGAGTGGGCCACCCAAGAAGAGGTCGATAAAATTACCTACTCCTTAACAGTTGTCTATTACTCGCTATACTTCCTGGATGCTCTGCTCTGCCTTGTTGGAATCCCTTTTGCCTACTTCTGGCACGAGGAATATGATGAAGTAGCCGTCGAGACGGGCGATCAGACAGCCTGCAAGCAGTTTTGGGCTGCTACCAAATACACTCTGGCTTTCATTGCAGTAGTCATTGCGTTGGTTCTTGTCGGCTTCTTCGCTCCTATGTTGGAGAGTCAACCTGGCCACGATCTGGGGTATTGGCGAGGATTGTTGATCGAGAACCGTGAGTTTGATGCCTTTTCGGATGACGACTTTCTTCTCAAAACGCTCATGATGTCCTACAGGAGGTGAACACGCTTTTACATTTCTCCTCGGGTTCGTAACAACCATTGGCTCTTGTCTATATGTCTTCTATACACCTTCAGGGCTAGCATTGCTTCCGGCACTTCTTCTCAGAAAACCCTATTCTTTCGCAAACCAAACATTGGTAGGTTCTACAGCCATGCAACTGGATTTCAATCGTGAACGGCAACGCCAATTGGAAGGTCGCTGCGGGGGTAATTCGGCGCTTCTATCTCCAAAAGACCGAAGAGAATTGGACACTTTGGTGCGGGAAGAGAGGACTCTCATCCGCCGGCAGCGCTTGATCGAAGGACGCCAAGAAGAAGACCAAAGCTGGCCAGTCACCGTTTACTCCAAACTGAAGACTATCCTCCGTCCATTCAGGCTTCTGGGCGGCTTCTGTCTATTCCTCGTTGGGCTTTCGACGTGGATTTCATTGCTCATGACCGTTATTGATAAATTGATAAATTCGCCTTGCAAGCATCACTGTGGTTATGTTCTCAGCCGTACCAACTTCAACCCTATCAGTTGGCTTCTTATTCAGTCTTCCAGGGCTTTTCCAACCGACTATATCATTTTTGCGCTTATTGTCTTCTTATTCTTTTGGGGCTCGGTCGTCGGCGTTGTCGCAGTGGGCATTCGGTTTCTTTGGATACGAATTTTCCAGATTAGGAAAGGTCACACGTCGCCCCAGGCCATGTTGCTGGCGACAGCCATGCTGACGTTGATAACCCTGGGCTTGAATTACTCGGTTGTCGTGATGCTTGCATCCCAGTACGCAACATTTGGACCGCAGACTTTCTGCGACTTAGCCCCGAGGTCTTCAGAAGAGCAGCCGGATTGCTCAAACCAGAGGCATTTGGTCAAGCCATGTTCAGAGAAGGCAGATAGCTCAGCTGCAGATAAGACCTGCACGCCCAGCGTCGCAAGCACCATTTTAAATCGGGTGGCGCTGAACTTTCCACTTTTTGGTGCCTTGCTGTTTTGGGCTCACTTTCTTTTCCTCGGTATTTGGCAGACCTGTCACAAGGCACTTTGTTTCTTATGCTGCAAACTTGGAAGCTAATGATTGTGCAAAAATAGGTATCTACTTAGTCATCCTTGTGGCATCTCTCGTCCGCTCGCCGAGACTCGACGAACGCCAGCTGGATGAGGACGCCGAAGAGGCCGAGGAAGAAACTCTGTTAGCAAGCACCGGAAGAAGTGGCAATCCTACATGAGGGGACGTCCCAACGCTTCCAGAGAGCCCGCTACTTCGAATAATGAACGATTATTTTGAAAAGGTTTTCTTGATTCAAGAGGTGATAACAAGGAAAAGACAGCGGATATGGTGATTTTCGCCAAAGGATTATAGCCTTGTATCATGTGATTTATAGTATTACCTCTCGGGTTCCCTCGTTATTCCCCTTCGTGACAGTCGGAGTTTGCGAGATGCCGTCGTCGAGCCTCCGTATGGTAACTTTCAAGTCGCAGGTCTGAATTTCAAGGGAGCCTCTCTGGAAGTGTCCCTCAACTTGATATACCTAAGACTTTGGGGCATTGTTCAGGAGAGCGAGAGCACTTTCGAAAGCCTTCACAACGTCGGCATCTGCATGGACATGTTAGCACGGCTTGGCTGACGGCAATTGTTGTACTCTCGCACAATGCTTTCTCCTATTTTCTAAATCCTCTTCGGAGGTCTGCACATGCTGCGACTGGGTTTTGAATCTAGACATAAGTCAGCTGAACTGTCGGGCTAGCTGTAAGGGTACAGGCCGAGACCTTTTCAGCGCTCTGCTTTCATCACGAAGAACAGCAGACTGTGACCAGGCCGTAAAAATCTAGACCAGCAGTGTCAGAGAGATGGGTCATGGCTTAGAAAGGTACAAGGTACCTCAAGAAGCCTCAAAGATCGAGCCCGCAACTCTTCCTCAGCATCCCCATGTTGTTTCATAATATCTGAGTATATTTGTTGAAGTTTTGTCCAGTGGCATTGTGACAAGTCTTCTGCCAACTGCCGTCTGACTTGTGGAACATTATGATGCTCATCCAAACTTTTCTGCTGATCCGGTCTGGATCCATGATCGCGGTAGTCAATAGAAGCTTCGACGTGGGTTCCACCCAGTGACTCCATCTTTACATGCAGTGCCTTATCACGGCACTTGTACTCAAACGTTGTATAACTAGAGCGAAAGATAAAAAGTCAAAAGTCGAATGAATGATTGTTTGCTCGCAGGATCTAAATTCAAACAGCTCGTTTTACCATGCTGTCACTCCTGCCTCGCTAATAACGTGCTTCAGCATTGAACAGTTCGTGGGAATCACCAGTTCTGCCAGATAGCAAAGCAGACTGCGTTTCTGCCTGAGGCATCAAGTGTAGAGTAGCATCATGTGACGTCAACGTTCGAGGACATACCGCACCTCCAACTTGGCCTGCTACAAGAAACATTTGACTGCTGGGAGTCATGAACCATTATTTTTCGATTCCATACACTTTCTTGATGTCTATGAGTTGCCTAGCAGGCAGACCGAGATTCATAGTCTAACAGGAGGGCGCAAGAATGTGAGCTGTCTGCTGACGGCAAGATAGCACAATAAACAGTACGTTTGAGATGAATTGTCCTATGTGCTCTCGAGTCTCAAGCTCGCGCCTACGCTTTTATTGTCCCACCTGTGCCTGTAACCAACTATACACACTTCGTATCGATAATGCCAGGGTTCTCCTGGAGAAGGAAATCTTAGGACGGCAGCTCGAGAAAGCACTTCTGCATCAGACATCTCCTACTCTCTTCCATCGTCGCTCTGAAGAACGCTCAACGCAGTCGCCGAACAAGGTGCCCAGTCCTCAAGATGTCTTGCGAATTATAAACGCAAAAGCCGAGTCTTCCATCAGGAGGAAAGAGCTTGCGCTTCAGATCCAGCAACTGAAATCCGAGATTAAAGACAGGCAACTTGGCATTTCTCAGCGGAGGTTGACATTAGCCCGACGACGTTCAGATGCTGAGTCTTCAAAGTTTCAGCTGGAAAGTCGCGAGATAGCTCTGCTATATGGTGTCCAGAATACCATCAAAAGGACGGAGCATCTCTGGCATTCCTTGCACAGCAAGACAGCTGAGGCTCGGATCTTTCTTTGCCGCGAGGTTGCGAATCTATACAGCCTAAGACAGTGGATAAAGCAGGATGGCAGTGAAATGAAGGAGACATACGTAATTGGTGGTGTTCCTATCATTGATCTCCGAGACCTGAACGGGAAGTCGCAAACCTGCCCCTCCTCCTGGATATGCCAACACGAAGTATTAATGCCCAAATAGGTGCCACTGCAGTCCAAATATCAACATCATTCTCTAATATTGCTCATCTCTTAGTCCTCGTTTCACATTACTTATCTTTGAGGCTTCCGGCGGAGATTACCCTTCCTCATAGAGACCATCCCGTTCCCACGATTCATGCATCTATTGGGTCGTATACCTCACGGGAGTCGATCTTGACAGCCACCTCAACGCAGCCGCATAACCCCGCTTCATCTACGACACACCCATTAGGCTTTCAGTCTAATCATTACCAACCTCGACCTCTCACTATCGATAGAAGTTTACCAAAGCTCGCTAGGGAAGACCCAGGGTCATACGTCCTTTTCCTAGAGGGAGTTACATTGTTGGCCTGGAACGTTTCCTGGCTATGTCGTACGCAAGGACTCAATATCGCGTCGGACTCTTGGGAAGAGATCTGCGATATTGGGAAGAACATGTGGCAGCTACTTGTTGCACCTCCGCTGGAAGCGGCAACTTTGATGAGAGCATTTGCTGGTCGAGAAACGCAACCTATGAAGCTCTTAAGAGACCCTCCTAGAACTTCTATCCAAAGGACCATATCGTTCCCCATGATGGGGCATTACTCACATGGCACTGTGCATTCATTCTTGGGTGCTTCGGAAGGTACGGAGTTCGTTAGGACGTGGAGACTGCCGATCCCGCTCAAGGTTGTCGACAAGTTGAAATCAATGCTCCTGGGAGAGATGGCGAGTGCGGAATGGGAAGTTCTCGAGGAGAAAGAGTGGAATGATAGTGAACAGAGTTCGACGAGAGCGCCTGCCCAAGGGTCGAGGTCGCAGCCTAGAGACGACGTAATGCCGGACAAGAATTATGTCAGTCATATGGCATCAGCTAGTGGTGTCCCTAATGGATTAGATAGCACCAACCGCCCACGGGGAAGTAGCGGCTGGACTAAGTTGAGAAATCGATAACCTGATCGTTACTATATTTGTGATCCTAATCATTACCCACCTAACAAAAAGGCCTTTAATGGGGAGACTTGGATAGGAAAAAAGCTTGGGTGAAAGCAATTATTGTTGTTGAGGCATGATTTACAGCTTGCAAGATTGTTTAGCAGCGTAGCTCTAAACGCAGACAGACCGAAGCACCATCGAGTGAATGGCCTTCTCAACCCAAAAGAGAAGAAATAAAACGATTGTTAACCTAGAGCATTGAATGATAAGTGAGTTTGCAGCAGACTGGAAGATCTGATGATTGATAAGATAACAAGCATCCACGCCCGGATTATCCTTTCACCTCTCACTACCTCTCATCCGAGCCGCATAATTGCTACCTACTTTACTCCATACAAAGACAGGTAAGACTTCGTCCTTTCATTTCTGGCTCGCAACTACCGTCTTATTTATTGGTTTGACAATGGTCCCTGTCCCTTAGCACACTAGTCTTGCTCTCTGGTGTTATCACTCAAGCTTGGCAATCAAACTACAGAGGCCTGCTGTCCAAATAGTGTGTCGACCTCACTCTGTTCGGGTCATGGCATTGATCAAATCCTAAGAAAGGCTCGGATCAAGATGGGCCAGCTTACGCAATGGCTACAGTCAGAGATGGCAGCTTCTGGTAAGTATTTTCTAACTAACATGTTTCATACTCATATCACTTAAGGTGCTCATTTGCATTGATAACGAGTCTCTGGTCGCTGCAACTTCGGTGTGGTAGTGATTATATCAACTAATACTCCATCTTTGTTGCAGCCCTCAATCGAAGTATCCCTCTAGTCTCAGACTTACCTGATTCCGTTCTCCGGGCAGAGCTTATTCGGAGGAGCGAAGTTCGGGGATCGACCAGCGATCGAGTAGCTTGTGGTTCGAAGGAGAAAGGCGCTTACAACACCCAAATACATGTGCTGGCATTGTTCCTTATTCTGGTTTTGAGCACATTAGGTATTGTTTACATCTGGAAACGTTTGATACTGTCTCAAATATACTAATCATATATTAGCATGTTCATTTCCAGTTCTCGCACGTCGATTTCCACGGCTACCGATACCGCGCCACTTTCTTTTCATCTCCAGGCATTTTGGAACGGGGGTCTTGATTGCCACAGCTTTCGTTCACTTGTTACCCACGGCATTTGTCTCTCTTACGGATCCTTGCCTTCCTCGTTTTTGGTCGGAGACCTATCGTGCAATGGCTGGATTTGTAGCCATGGTATCGGTTTTTCTGGTTGTCGTCGTAGAAATGTTTTTCGCTACGAAAGGTGCTGGTCATGTTCATGGGAGCGAGTATGATCATTTAATTGGCAGTGTTGGGCGGGGGTCTAGCGAGTCTGCTCGTGATGACGCAAATTATCTGAGGCTTGGCCGTCATCACTCGACAGAGGACCTGCGCCTTAATCCCATTCAAGCGAATAGTTACGCGGATGGAGCGCAAGAGCACTCCAGTTCATTGTCCCGGATGCCAACAGATGGTGTCGAACAAGGACGGTCTAAGAAAATGGACCCTTACAGTGAAACCGGAGACACTGAATCTGGAGACATCGATTCTCTGGACAATCACAGTGATTCTCAGGTCTCTGACTCGCATCCTCGCTACCTACAATCCCAACGACGTGATTTGCATCCAAAACCGAGTCCTGGGTTACCAATGCAAAGCCCGCAGCGTCAGTTGCTGCAATGTCTTCTCCTCGAGGCTGGTATCCTCTTCCACAGTATCTTTATCGGCATGGCACTCAGTGTCGCCACTGGGACGTCATTTATTGTCCTTCTTGTGGCTATCTGCTTTCACCAAACTTTTGAAGGTTTCGCCCTTGGATCGCGTATTGCATCCTTGATACCAGACCTTTTTTCACCGTCGTCGCCGAAGCCCTGGCTTATGTCGCTTGCCTACGGAACTACAACACCCGTTGGACAAGCTATCGGCCTAGTTTTGCACAATCTCTATGACCCTGCAAGCACCACGGGCCTGCTCATGGTTGGCATCACCAATGCAATCAGCAGCGGGTTATTACTTTTTGCTGGACTTGTGGAACTCTTAGCGGAGGACTTTCTAAGTGAGTCAAGCTACGCGACACTCAGGGGTCGGCGGCGTATTGAGGCCTGTATAGCCGTCGCGAGCGGGGCTCTGCTGATGGCATTCGTTGGCGCCTTTGCCTAGATTTTAGTCAGAATCTGTCTTGTATCTTTTTGTAGATATTGATTGGTATTGACTGCTTACAGCTGCTAGCCGTCATGTGCGATACGTTACGCAGACTTGGTTTTACATTTTCGTATAACTGCCTATAGCTTTATGTAAATGTCCGAGGCTCGGGTCAAACGCTCTCTAAACATAAGTGCAGGCGTCAGAACCGAGGGCTTCGTGTGAATAGTGTAAAATCTCCATCATGCTACTTTCCTTTCCGTCAAAAGGAGCTCATATTGGGTAAAGCATGCCTGCCTTGACACTGTCAATTAACTTAAGGGATACGCTTCACACAAAGATGGTGTGAACTACATCACTCTAAGCTCAGATATTGCCAGCACAGATAGTCTAGTAGACGTTTCTAGTCGTTTTCTGAACAAGCATGGCATATGTATATTCCAGCACAGAGAGTAGTGACCAAAGTTGATCCTTCATGAGCTAGGGGATATCGACACTTTCACGCAAACAGTCCTAGGACCACAGATCATGTGCGCGCTATGATATATTCAGTCGACACATATGGACAAGGCCAAAAATACATCTAAAGTAGCTCGACCACCAGAGCACTAGCTCCACCGCCGCCGTTACAGATGCCAGCACAGCCAAATTTTCCTTTCTTGGCCTTCAAAACACCGAGCAAGGTGGTTAAAATACGCGCACCACTAGCACCGATAGGGTGACCGATAGCGACGGCTCCGCCATGAAGGTTAACCTTTTCCTCAGGAATGCCAAGTAACTTCATATTGGCGAGAGCAACAACGCTGAAAGCCTCATTGATCTCAAAAGCATCAATGGCATCCTGACTCACACCTGCGTGTTTGAGCGCTTTCGGAATTGCAAGAGCCGGAGCAGTCGTGAATTTGCTGGGTTGCTGAGCAGCGTCTCCCCATCCAAGGATCTTCGCAACCGGCTTCAAATTGAGCTCCTTCAACTTAGCCTCTGAAACAAGGACAACAGCAGCAGCGCCGTCGTTGAGAGGAGAAGAGTTAGGCGCCGTCACTGTCCCAGATCCAGGTATAAACGCAGGCTTGATGGCTCGAAGTTTCTCCGGGTTGAGCTAAGGACTCAATGATCAGTCTGACATGAACGCAACGCGTCGGATGGAGATGCTCACATTCTTCGGTTCTTCATCTTGCGTCACAGTCACACCTGGTTTTCCCCTAAATCCAGGAAGCTGGATAGGGGCAATCTCTTCGTCGAAAAGCCCAGCCTTCTGGGCCGCCTGAGCTTTTTCATAGGTGCGGATAGCATAATCATCCTGTTGTTCCCTGCTAAAACCATGATCTTGGGCGCACTCCTCCGCTTGTAATCCCATGAGTTCCTGCTTGCCCGCGTCAGTCAAGCCATCCTTCATGATGCCATCCACCAGACTTTGATGGCCGTATTTAGCACCAGTACGCAGATTTGGGAGATAGTGCGGTGCGTTCGACATCGATTCCGTACCGCCAGCCACAACGACGTCAGCATTTCCTGTCATGATAGTCTGGGCACCGAGTATGATCGCCTTCAACCCGGACGCGCAAACCTTGTTGACGGTGGTACAAACGGTCGACTCTTCAAGCCCAGCACCAAGCGCACATTGTCTAGCAGGATTCTGTCCGACACTGCAAAATGTCATCAGTACCCGCTTTTGATAGATTCATGAACGCTCACACAAGGCCCAGCTCACTTTGCAGAAATGACATTACCGAAGAAGACCTCCTGCACGTCCGAAGGCTTAAGTCCGTCAACTTTGGCAAGAGCAGCTGTTTCCTACCATTAGAAAGATCGAATCCATTAGGAGAACTTTTTTAGAAAACGCGCTATGAACTTATAACATACCCTTAATGGCATGGGAACCAAGCTGCGGGGCAGTCAAGCTTGAGAGCGAACTATGCAGATGAGACAAAGGTCAACCACATTCTTCAAGTGAAACAAACCACGAATTATGAAGTCCTACCCCAAGAAAGACCCCACCGGTGTCCGGACGGAAGAAACAATATAGACAGCTGGAAGCGACGACATAGTAGTCATTTGTTGTGTTCAGACTTTCTAAGTAGCAAAGAGTCTGATCCAAGCCTTGAAGAGGGCACCGTGACAATAACAATTCGCTGGGCGTCAGCCTTGGGGTCTTTTCTCTGAAATCTAGACCAGTTTATAGAGAATGTCTCCAAACGATGCCAGATGAAGAATCGGGCGAATCCAGGGTGGGGGTTGTAGGAAAATATCAGCACAGAGGTCAACCTCCCTTTTAGAACAAAGCGGGGGGCGGACATTCGCGTGTGGTAACAGAAGGGTTGGCCAAGCCCGGGCCACTCGGCGAGTACCCAATTCGGACCTTCCGAAGTTGAGACAGCCTTTTTTTGGTTCGAGCAAAGAAGGCATCCGCTCCAACGTCTGGAGCCAGGTCTGTCCAGATTCAGAATTTATTCGCGCAATGGAGGATCTTTATGATGAGTATGCCATATGGAAATAAAGTTTTATACAAATAGAGCTTAACTAATCTGGCTCTAGGTTCGGCAATTACATTGGAGAGCCTGCGGACTCTGACGAAGAAAACCAAGATGAAGAGCTCAAGCCGCAGGCATTTGCTTTCGACGAAGCTTTTGGAGAGGAAGAAGATGAAAACCAGAATGCAGATCAATTGATGGAGGTTGACGGTATTTCATATCTTTCGAAGCATTACTACCTCACACTCGTTCTGACTTCGTATGCAGAAGGCCCTTCGAATGCGGTCGTCCTACATGAAGACAAACAATATTATCCTAGTGCAAAGCAAGTCTACGGTGACGAGGTTGAGACCTTGGTCCAAGAGGAGGACTCGCAGCCACTTTCGCAACCCATAATCGCTCCGGTTCAGCAGAAGAAGTTTTCGATCGAAGAGGCCGAGCTGCCACCCGTTCATTTCTCGCGAGAGTTTATGACAGACTTGCTCAGTTTTCCTAGTCAAATAAGGAACATCGCGCTTGTTGGCCATCTTCACCATGGGAAAACAGCGTTTATGGACATGCTTGTGACGCAGACACATGATTTGACAGAGCGTCTGGAGAAGCGAGTAGGCAAGCGGAAGGAGGAACAGCTCCGCTATACCGATATTCACTTCTTAGAGCGAGAGCGGGGTCTCTCTATAAAGTCGGCACCTATGACTTTAGTACTCCAAAACACCAAAGGAAAATCTCATCTTTTCAATATCATTGACACTCCCGGCCATGTGAATTTCGTGGACGAGGTGGCCACATCGTCTCGGCTCGTCGACGGAATAGTGCTGGTCGTGGATGTCGTCGAAGGCGTGCAAGCGAACACGGAACAGATCATTAAGCACGCCGTGCTGGAAGGTCTTCCCATAACGATGGTCGTGAACAAGATGGACCGGCTGATTTTGGAGTTGAAGATTCCGCCGAATGATGCTTACTTCAAGTTAAAGCACGTGGTCGAAGAGGTAAACACTATTATCGAGAGGATTCTGCCCGGGCAAGGGGAAAGGTATCGGCTGAGCCCTGAAAAGGGTAATGTTGCCTTTGCATGTGCCTCTATGGAGTGGTGTTTTACCCTACAATCTTTTGCCAAAATGTATGCCGAGACTTATCCCCAAGTCGAAACGTCTGACTTTGCCTTACGTCTTTGGGGGGATATTTTCTTCAACCCAGGAAGCCGAAAGTTCACTCGAAAAGGAGTGGAAGAGAATTCCAAACGGACATTCGTTCAATTCGTCCTGGAGCCTATTTATAAACTCTACTCTCACACCATAAGTGAAAGTCCAGATGACCTGAAAGAAACGCTTGCAGTTGTGGGTATCAACTTGAAGCCGTCGCAACTCAAGTCAGATGCAAGGGTGCTACTCAACATGGTCTGCCATGAGTTCTTTGGTCCTGCCACTGGCTTTGTGGACATGATCGTACAGCATATTCCCTCCCCGGTAGAAGGAGCCCAAAGAACACTCGACAGGTACTATACCGGCCCCCTTGATACAAAAGTTGCAGCCGCCATGGCAGCCTGTGAACCGGACGGGCCGCTTGTCATCCATGTCACAAAGCTCTTTACCAGCACGGATGCTACCAAGTTCCATGCGTTTGGAAGAGTCATGAGCGGGACGGCGCGCCCTGGTCAACCGGTCAGAGTGTTGGGCGAGGGTTATACACCTGAGGATGAGGAAGACATGGTCACAGCGACTATATCGGATACATGGATTGCAGAAACCTGCTATAGCATCCCAACCAGTGGTGTTCCTGCGGGAAACTTCGTTCTGTTAGGTGGTGTGGACAATTCAATCGTCAAGACTGCCACAATTGTCCCCTTGACGCTGGAAGATGACGAGGAAGCATACATCTTCAGACCTATTCGACACATGACAGAGTCTGTCTTCAAGGTTGCTGTTGAGCCGGTTAACCCATCAGAACTTCCCAAAATGCTTGACGGGCTGCGGAAGATTAATAAAAGCTACCCTCTCATCTCAACGAAAGTAGAAGAGTCCGGTGAGCATGTGGTCTTGGGAACCGGAGAACTTTACATGGATTGTGTGCTCCACGATCTTCGAAGACTTTATTCGGAGATGGAGATCAAGGTGTCCGACCCTGTCACCCGTTTCTGCGAAACTGTCGTTGAGACTTCGGCTATCATGTGCTATTCTATCACGCCAAATAAGAAGAATAAGATTACCATGATTGCGGAGCCCTTGGATGATGGGATTGCCGAAGACATCGAGAGCGGCAGAGTCAGTATCAAAGATCCAATCCGCAAAGTGGCGAGGTTCTTTGAAGACAAATACGACTGGGACAAGCTCGCAGCTAGAAGTATCTGGGCTTTCGGCCCTGACGAGATGGGTCCCAATATTCTACAAGACGACACGCTACCATCGCAAGTGGACAAGAAGCTACTTGGAAATGTCAGGGATTCCATCACACAAGGTTTCAGCTGGGGCACACGGGAAGGCCCTCTTTGCGAGGAACGTAAGTCTTCTGGTTGTTTTTGGTTTGCTCGGTCCTATTTTCTTTTTTCCCCAACAATCTCCCCCATCATTTCTCCTCCCCTCTCGAACCCCGTGATTTTCCTTCCTGTCGAGGCACTTTCTATATTTTCTATGACCATACTGGAGACTAATTTTGAGACAGCAATACGAAACGCAAAGTTCAGGCTCACAGATGTATCTCTTGCTGACCAGGCCATTTACAGGGGAGGTGGTCAGATAATCCCTACGGCCCGACGTGCCGTTTACTCCTCCTTCCTCATGGCATCACCTCGCTTGATGGAACCCATATATTCTTGCACCATGACAGGGCCTGCGGATGCTGTGGCTTCGGTATATACAGTGCTCTCACGCAGAAGGGGTCATGTTCTGTCAGACGGACCAATTGCTGGGACACCGCTGTATACGGTGCAAGGCTTGATTCCCGTTATTGACTCTTTCGGGTTCGAAACTGATCTCAGAATTCATACTCAAGGTCAAGCTGCGATCAGTCTTGTGTTCGATCGATGGAGCGTCGTTCCAGGTGATCCGCTGGATCGCGAAGTCAAGACAAAGCCACTCGAGATGGCGCCCGCGATGGCCACAGCGAGGGATTTTGTATTGAAAACAAGGAGACGGAAAGGTTTGGCAGAAGACGTGACTGTGAGTAAATTTCTGGAACCGGAGCTCTGGAAAGGCCTGAAGGAAAGTGGCGTTTTGGATTCATGACGGGCTCGTTCCCCGCTCAAACCGAATGAGAAGGGCATACCACAAGTATCGATCTATCATGTAGACGTAATGTGGAAAATTTGAAGCAACGTATTGTCGAGTCAAAGAATAGGCCTGCGAACGCCACAGTCTGGCGACACTGCGTTTGGAACCTGAGCTGGTCACGCAGCTAACTTCTGGTTACTGGCATGTTTCCAGCATCTTGGCGATAACGCCCATCAATGTTCCGTTTTCGAGTGCAGCTGCCACTCTTTCCTTATCGCCCAGTTGCCTGTTAACCTCATCGGCGGTACTATGTGTTCCCTCCTTGATTCGCACGTCCACACGGAACCTGGGCGGAAGTGACTGTTCAAGCCGCACACGTACACCGAGACCAATAACGGTAGCCAGGCTACAGTGTGTGATTGTCGGGGTTATGAGAACTGTGACAGTGCGAAGGGGGGATCCAGGTACATGGGGAAGAGATGGCTTGATCATAATATCTGCAAGTGAGACAACAGCTAGGGATCCCAGCGAAATTGGATGTTCTGGGTCAGATATGGTTGAGACGAGGTCTAAGAAAAAATTAGACATACATTCATAACTTAGTTCTTCTTCCGAGTGCAGCCACCACAGGACCAATCAAAAAGAAACCATTCACTTTCTTACCAAAAATCTCTTGTTCGTCTATGGGCTCATCTGACATGTCATTATCCTCTTCAGAGTCTGGATGTGAAATCACGGAGAAGGAATCGCCCGACTGCCCAAGCGACTGAAGTGTGGAACTGAAGACATCAGTTCCGTAAGCATAGGGCTTCTGCAGCGCCTTGGGTAGCCGAGTTGGCAGATCAGCGGCATTCAAGATTATCGGATTCGAGTTCTGCATTTCAGAGGCCATTTTGTATTGGCAAGCCTGAGAGTCAGCGGTTTCGTAGCGGTTTCGTAGCGTTGAGAGAATATACTGAACCGTCAGCATTTATTACAGAAGAGTGGGGGGAGGCAATATTTTATGTAGTCTAGGCATGCTTCCAGCAAAAGCTAGCTAGATGCCAAGTTCCACCCCACCAAGTACTTGGATAGATAAGAGCCTACGAGGCTACTACACCAGAGCAAACACCACCTACTAGTCTACCAGCGACACAGCCCTGGTACTAATCAGGACCGTGAAACCGAAGAATCGGTAAGGTAGACCCTGCACAAGGATATACTGTATTAGTTACACTGAACCTTGGTGGTAGTGTACAAAAAGACAATTCAATACACATACCTTACCGACGACTGTTCATCAGGTTATGTTCCAGAGGATGCTGAAGCCATTAAAGAGCATCTTGTGGATGCTTCTCCAATAGTAATCATATTACTGTTGAAACATTCTTTCACATTTTTAATAGTTGTTTTCAAACCGATAGGATGGCTACATATCCTTTGCTGCGAGAGGATAATCTCGATGTATGTTTAGGTAGATCCTCCCGATCACCTGTTGGAGCAAAACCTGAGCACGGCCTGGGGATGCCTCGACTAGCTTACCTTTAAAACCAGGAGTAGAAATCGATGCGCAGTACTCGACCTTATCAAAGAAGATCGGATTCCAGGGCGCCTAGTATTTACTTTAGGTCTTGGTGCTATCTACCTAGGTAATGAGTAAGTGGTCTTGAAAGAATGGGTATGAGGTTTCTGGTACAGAGTACCTCATCTACTAAATCTACGTTACCTAATATTGTTTAATTTTTCTCGACTTATCGGAATAATCAGCATTACCATTACCCCCTCCAATACCTTAATTTCTCGGGTAGACCTGAATCACTGAATAGGCTCTTTTCCGCCCGCCCACATCCATCTCTGCTGCACCCGCCACTCTCAAATCACGGATGATCATTTGACCAATTTCTACTGGACTAAGGAAGGTACCTATAGGGTATCTATCTTAGCATCTGTCTACTTCCTGAGTTCTGCCTCTGTATGCAGCACCCCGCAGAACATTGATATAACCCCAGAAATACTTAGTGTGCGTGGCCAAGAGTTAATAGCTGAAGTTCAAGCGCAGGCAAGTAGCGGAATTGTCCTTGATCGTCTACATAATACTCAGAGTACCCGACCAATCTCTCCATGTGGAAATTCGCATTGTCGCCGATCCCCCTAGTCTAATCCTCTGATCCATATCTCACTGCCCCCTCGTTACCTGAATTCTACTGTGCAACCCCCTTGTGGCTTTTGTATTTCTTGGCCGCCTGACTGTATTGATTAGCGTTGATCCCGACCTCGATCTTTGCTGCTTTGAAACCTGTTCGCTCCGGGAGACCATCTTCAATTGGGTGCGGTGTCTTAAGTCAGGCTCGTGCACCCCCTTTGTCATCTATTATCAAGGAACTCTCGATGATACGCTGATCGTTTTGGACAACGATGGGAGCTGAGTAGGCCCACGCCATCCTCTGTCTTTCCATTGAATGGCCTGACTTCCTACACATCTCTACTCTTCTTCAAGGAGCAATCTCAGCATCAGCTATCTGGTTAGTCGCCACAAGATTCCTCCTGCCCAGTGCATCGGCGTATCCTGGCATATGCCTGCACCATTGAAGTCCCACGAGCCTCAAATTATTTCTTTACCCTTCTCTTTTGGTACAAGAAGGCAATGGTTTTGTTTCGTCAGTTGAATTCAAAATTGTAACTTCGATCTTGCATCTTTATCCTTTCGCCTTTCTCAAATTCCTTTCAGTTGGACAATGACTAATGACCAAATGAGGGCACCTGCAGTGCAAATCTCAGCTTCTGTTATACCATTCTCTACCACGTCAGCGCCTTAATGTCCGCAATTATTTTCTCGAGCTCTGATGGTATCCTGTACCAGATAAGGAGAAAGAAGTTTTATCATTTCTTCAGACCTTGCAACGCGTCCCGCAGTCCCGAGAATAGCGGATCAATCGCCTGGCATAATTGCTGAGAAGCCGTCGCCTCCGGACACTCAGGACAACACATTGGCCACTGTTTATACATAATTGTCGGCGAATTTGCGGCGTCCACTATATCGATACAGGCTTCGGAGAGACCGAAAAGAGATCATCCTACGGTTCTCGGCCAGATGGTTACTGATTCCGATCGTGAGTCTGTTTCACACGGGCCGAATCCTTCAGGTTATGCTTTTGCTGACGTGCTCTCGTAGTGCGCTAGTCGGTTCCTGGCTATATTAATTTCCTCGTTCTACATACGATACACATGGTCCAAGCGCTTCTACATCGAATGTGACTGTGGAACTTCATCAAACTAGTCATACTCTTCCATTAGCTACAGTCTCACCTGGCGAAGCTGGGGCCTTTGGTGATTTCGTTACTGTTGCTGATTGATCCAAGCAAGGCGGGTCTTTGCGGACAAACACTCTCACAATAGTTTTACAAACTTGGTCACGAGCGTAGACCCTGCGACTACTGGACTGAGTCGCCTCCACCTTTACGACCTCATTGATCCACATAAAACAAGCATCACAATGCAAGGCTACGCTTTCTCGCCTTCGAATGGTCCCCCCAGAGAGGGGCACAAGAGTAAGTCGCCCTTTTGGATGATCTTTTCGTCGATTCAGGTTAATAACTTGCTCACAATGTAGACTACGTATTTGTTGACGAGCATAATAGGCACAAGAGGCTGAAAGGTTTGTCCTTCTCTTCATGTTCTGTGCCCCCTTTTTCCCTCCGGTCCCTACTTCAGTTCTGAACTATTAAGGCCGAGCGTCGTTTGTTCCGGAGGTTGACTTATGGGTTGCTAGTAATGCGAGCCTGCAATGGCTGCAGAAAACGGAAAATAAAGTGTGACGCTGCCACAACGAATACCTGGCCCTGCTCAGCTTGCACTCGCTTGAAGCTCGTATGCGTTCCTCCTACCATTGGACAGGATGGCGACTTCCAGTCGGAGCAAGGTCTTGAGGCAACTTCAATGGGCGCCTTAGGAGCTTCTCATGCGACTTCAGCCTCACATTATTCCTATACAATGCCTCAGAGCTTCGGTGCTGGAATCCAGCCTACTGCTGGAAATAGCCAGTCCTATAGCGACGGTGCCGGAATCATGTCTCAATATGTCCCGAATGGTCCCACGCAACACAATATCTATGAAGTACGGTCATCGCATTTACCCGTAACAAGCCATGTCTACCAGCACGCCCAAGTATTTCCCACCACTCCAAATCACGGTCTTGATAACTCGAATACTGGCATTTTCCCGGACGACGATCAATCTACTGCCGAGAACCTTAGCGAAGTTCTAGGTGAATTGAAAATCGATGAAACTGGTATCGGTAAGATCTATAGCGTCAGTTCTTTGGCGTTAAGAGAAGAATGCTGAGATTGCAAATCAAGCACCCTATATTCGACAACAACGAAAAGAGCGATTGGAAGCGGAAGCTCCAGTTCAGGATGAAATTGAGGAAAGACTGCCACCTCTAAGCACGGGGGCGGGCTCCACCATCCGTATCCCCCCGGAGCTAATGCCCTCCGATGACGAAGTGATGAATTACTTCAAGATTTACTTTAACGATATACATCCTTACGTTCCTGTGGTTCATCGATCTCACCTTTACTACCAATGGCAGAATGAACGGAGTTCCATATCTCCTCTACTCCTCGAAGCACTTTTCGCTTGTGCCGGAAGGTTATCAGACGATCCGGCTCAGGGCGCACAGTGGCTCGCATTGGCAAACAGTAAGTTAGTCGCTTTGTATGCGTTGCATGGAACACGAACAGTCAATAACGAATGCTCATACAATGATAGGACATGAGTCCAGTTTCATGGATGTACCACGCTTAAGCACGATTCAGGCTTTGCTTTTGCTATTGAAAGCTCGAGAGTCTCTGCCAAAGAAGGGTTATTATTACCGTTCATGGCAAACTGTGAAGACAATTGTGTCGATGTCGAAGGATTTAGACGTCCATGAACATTACAACACCCACGCACAGGGCAGGCCTTGTGAGCTGGATTCAGTGGAATGTCTTGTGCAGACAAGAGTATGGCAAGCCCTCTTGGTTGTCGAAGTGATGATCGGTGCACCACAAGGTATGTCTATATCAGCTAACGTGACTTCGTTGGCTTTGACTGCTTTGACTGATCTCGTTTTCTTGATAGGTCGATCGGATTACGGGGTAGACCCAGAGACCGTAGATATGCGGCCCACTCTAGATATCGATGGCCTTGACCAGTTCGAAATCGACCGCTCGAGGCAATATGCATACTTTGTCAGAAACGCCTATCATATCCGTTTGATCACCGATATATATCACAAAATTAAGAAGCAGAAAGACTGGGGAGCCAATCCCAGATTTGTTGAAAAAAACCCCCTTTTCACCGATTGGCTCCAAAGCCTCCCTCAAGACTTACAGATTAATTATCCTAGCGATGGTTCGCCGCCATGGATACCCTCACATTTTGTGGGAAATATGCACTCGCATTGCCATCTCGGCATCATCTTGCTACATCGACCACAATTGTTAGCATCCAAGTCCTTTGCGGCCGGCGGAGGATGGAAGATCCACATGGCGTTGTGCTATTCCTCCGCAAAAAGCCTGTGTAGGCTTCAGGAAGGTATATTAGACCGTTTCGGCCTGCACGGTCTTCTGTTCATGCAAAGAGGTATCAATTTCGCAATATACTGCATTCTGACATGCACTATGCTGCATCTGGTAAGTGTAACTGATTGTGCTATCTGGTACTGGATTAACTCTTCTAAGATTGCTATCACATCCCCTGATCCTCATTTTCATACGGATGCGAGGGACTACTTCACGCGACACATGCGTATCCTTGAGAAATGTTCTTCGGCTTGGCCTATGCCCGAAATACAGGCACAGATTGACTCCCTGCGGCTTGCGTTCTCCGCTGACATCAATCGCCCTTTCGAACTCAAATCTACGTTTCCTTACGGAAGTCCCTCAGAACCGTACCATCCCAGCCCACCACTTGGGTCAAATTACCATGCTCAATTGGACCAGGCTCCAAGTAACGTGCAGAATAGAGTGTGTTATGCTTACCCAATGACCCCTCCAATATCGGCTGGTACTGAGGACTCAAAGTCTGACTCATGTCAGCTTCAACCTATGGGCATGCTTGCACCGCACCCACATCACAGTCATTCGGTAGATGCTCCGTTAGTTGACGAAAATAACTGGGATCCCACTCGAATCATAAAGTATGTGCTTCCCTGGCTGTTCCATTGTGTGAGAGTTGTTTGCTGACGTCCTCATCAGCCAGTGGGACCTGGCATTCCCTGTCGGCCCGTCAAATGTGAGTACAAACTCGCCGCCGATGGGCATAGACCACTCTACACAAGGAACCACTGGTGTATCGAACCAGTTTCCTGTTCACTATGAGACACATACGAAAGTCTCTTCGATCGCAGCTACCCAACCTCTTCCTCAAACTCAGTTCAATGGACACCCAGTCCTGTTCACAGCACGTGACTGGCAACAGAGCGTTGCCAGTGTATATGATCCTAATGGCTTGAAGCGGAGGTGGGCACACTCAATCGATACTAGCGAGCAGAGTAACACCAAACGCCAGCGGTAAAAAATTAATGTGCTCATGTTCACTATGCTTCGCTCCACCTCATTGGCTCATTATCTGCAAACCTTTCATTTGAGCCTAAATATCATAGAGAATCATGGCTTGTTGGTCTCGTTCTGTCTCTACTGGAATAATCTCTCTTCCACCTCTATGTCCTGCAAATTGTAGGGCCACGGCTCTATCATACGAGCTCGAGAGGGTCAGATCTCCGGAGACTAACGTGTCGACTTGCCAGGCTTATAGTCAACACTGTAGTTTAAGTCTAACTACAAGATATTTCATGTAATACAATAGATACATGGATGGCATGGTGGCAACTGGCATACCCGTCTACAACTGCTTGATAACATGTCAAAAAGCCTATCGCGATCGAATTCTGTGTAGACCACTATTCGTAGAAGAAAAGACTCGGTGCATAAGCTTAAAAATATCGCCTTCCATCGAGAAAGTCGCCAAATTGGGCTACAGAAAATGCCTGCGTATATGGAGACCAGCCAGAAACAGATCATCAACGACCCTTCATGCTCTTGTCATAAGGGGCTAGACGGAACAGGCATCAGAAGCAAAGCCGTGACAAGAGATAATAACCAACTGCCGTCCAACTCGGGTAAGGGAGGAAAAAGTGTCGGTATATCGAATTGGGCCGCCAAAATGAATCTAGCTTACTAAGTTATGTGTACTTAGTTGCGCCGACCGATGCCAATACGTTCCTCCCGAGAGCGGACAATTCTTGCTTTGTCTCCAGGTAATGGTTTCAATTCATCATTCGGGTCGATGGTAGTATGACTCAAGGTGCTTTTGACGGATTCATGCGCGTGGGCTTGAGTCTCTTCACAGCGCTTGCGAACTCGCATGTCTTCAAGCTTTGCGACATCTTCCGAGGTGATTGCGATAGCTGTAGGTTTCCGACGTAGCATTTTGGAATATACACTCAAGCAAGTCTAAAGAGAAAGAAACCCGGATCTACCTTAGAACAGGATGGAATGCGTAGCACGTGACATACACGTGATAAGTTTTCAATTCCCCGGAGCTACCCGTTTTGTAATCAAGGACAATACTCAAGAAATTTCTCATCATCTCCGCCAAACACAGCAGGGAAAATGCTCCAAACGAAGTTGAGGTTTCTGGCGAGCTGCCGTGACCGTAGGACGCCGGTTGATGGAATCATTACCTCTGTACGATTCTTTACGCTCTCCCATCAGCAGGCAGATAATCACTCAAGTCAACGAAGTACGTGAGGAATATAGCATTATGCACTGTTTCCCAGTACGGTATCGTCTATGACCTTTACTAATTTTGTATTATTGACTGTATAGATCCTCGCAATGCAGCAACTCAATCTGTTTCTCAGGTTTCTTCATCCTCTTCCGCTGCCTCTGGGAGAGTCAGTAATTTAAACGTGAATGTCACTTCTCGTCGGAATCCACCCCGGCGCGTGGTTGACGCAAGGTCGCTCGCTGTTCCTAAAGCCGGCAGTCTACCGTCCAATATCATTCGGAGCCCTCGTTTTCAGAGATCTAGGACTGGAGCGCAAACTCACGGTCGTAGATCCGGGACTATACATCGGGCTCAGACTGCCGTACCCAAGGGGCGGAAGCAGGGTAACGGGAGGACACAGCGAAAGCGCACAGACGTTGAGGAGGTGAACGAAATCTCGCAGGCTGAAGTTGAAGAAGCATATGTCCAACTGTCCAAGGCATCCGTGCCTGTTCCTGTTCGCTATACACCGCAACCCCCCGAGTCTAATTTGACGGAGACTTGGCCATCTTTACCGACAGGCGTCACAGCCAGGACTGCAGGAGTTGTTGAAAAGCTTTCTTGGCTGAGCGACCGCTTCCCGAATGGCTATGTGCCCCCTCATGAACTGGGCAAGCGACTTTTCGAAGGACGAAGCGTCCAGTTTTTCAATCAGGATGAAAAGGATAATGCTGTGTCGGAGGCGCAAAAGCTTGCGCGAAAACGTGCCGATACCCTCTCACAGAGAAAAGGAGATCTTGTGGAACCTGAAGATGTGGGTTTTAAGCAGATGAGTGCACTGGACAAGAGAGCCTTGGTCGAAAAGCTTGTTCAAGGAAACTACCCAAAGCTGGAGACAGTATTGGCCGATAAGCCAACTGTCCTTACTGGGATTGTGAAGAACCTCAATAATAATGAGACGTACCTCACTACCGGAAAGAGTTCACAATTTATCTCAAAAGTTGAATCACTTCTTGCTTCAGGTCGCCCTGCATCCGCGAAAAGAGTCTGAAAGTGCTGGTGAAGGGAGGCTCCGAACTGAACTGATTTCTCTTGCTTTAACTCCCATCAATTACCAGTGTCTACCTTTTTTTTCGTCGCTTGTACCTATCTTCTGTATTTTTAGGGGGAACTATTGGCTAAATATGCGACACTGATGATAGTCATTGGGAACTAGTATAGCTGGCATATTCGACAAAATGATAATCTGACTATACTCGTTCTAATGCCCTTTTTGCAGCATCAAACAATTCTTTCACCTCTTTCTGTCCCTTCTCTGTCAGCCGTTCCATTTGGTCCTGAGCTTTGCGAACGTCATCTGGCCTGGCTAGCTTCTTCTTCTGCATATCTTGAAGGCGCTTATGACTAACACTCCTCGATTCGCGAACTGCACCAGCCGCTTTTTCCATGGCCGCCCTAGCAGCAACCACCGTCTGTTCACGTAATTCTTTCGTGGGTGGCGGGATCGATATATTCAGTTGAAGAATATTATGAGGGTCAGGTTGTGGTGTTAGAGACAAATCGGAAGAAAGAATCGCTGAGGTGATCGGCTTCATGTGCTAGGACGAAAATATCATTAGCAACCCTGAGTATACGACTTGCTGCATGCAATTGCGTTGAGAACAATCCCGTTTGGATAAGAACGAAGTCCTACCTCTTCCTCTGAAGCCAATATAGTAACCATCCGCCCTCCCTTGGGGACAACCTGCGCCAGCTCACCCAGTCTTACTGTTTCCTTGCCTCCTTTGCTCAAGGACACTCTCAAATCCTCAAGTGATTCCGTGTTGAAACGCCCGCCCATGCGCAATTTGGAAAGCTCATCTTTAAGTCGGGCCACCGCAGCCACGATGCCACTTTCTAGCGAAGAAAGATCATAGGGGTCCTCCGACGAAATGCTCAACTCTGTGTTTGCGCCAGTGAGTTTTCGAGACTTGTCTTTTTTCTTGCACAGGGAGGGAGAATTAGAGAAGCTTCGAGTTGTGAGATTGAATCGCTTAGAGGGAGTCAGGAACCGCCAGCGTTGACCTGCGTCAAGCACGATTGGGCTGAAATTCGCAGAATAAAAAGATCGAGGGATGTCAGAAAGAATTGAGAATCGTTGTATCCGCTGCATTTTCTAGAATTTGCATAGATGATGAGCTAGCTATTGGAAGTATTATTTGTACCGAAAAAGTTGGGGTTATTAGGAATCAAAAACATACATGCATTCATTAAACACTACTGTGTAGCGCAAGACCAATGAGAATACGATACCTTCTAAGCACAGAGCAGTTATTCTGAGAAATAGACTTAACAGGCCTTTAATGGGTGAAGGTGGAGCATTATTTCGGGTTACTGATTAAATAGCAGAGGAGCATATTTATGATTTGTATACAGGGGAGTAAAATTTTTCACTGCCTCAACATCGCACACGTCGCGAGTCATAGCTTTTAAATCACCTATGTCGTCTACCATATGTCTGAGCCAAAAAGTAAAAGGAAGAAGTACAAGGCTCATCAAATCATTAATTTCTTCCCCCGACGGATTTCATCTAATCTAGAATGATGAACTTTTAGATAATGTGAACCAAATCAAGGGACACAAGACATGAAAAGGGACAAAAAGAAACCGGAGGAGAAATAGAGCACATTTCCGACTTTTCGGTACATGGATCGTTGGGAATGGTTGTAACAAGCCCTAGAGACAAATTTCAATCTCTCCAAATCGCAAGCAAATACACATCCGCAGGGAACGGTAATACTGAGGTAGAGAATGAGACGAGGAGTGACTGAGCGATAACTACTCAAGAAAGTTCATAGCATTCAGATTACCGGGTGGCCATAGCTTTGGTGATGAGTCTCTTGAGGGCGAGTTCCTTCTTCTTGAAATCCTCAGGGGCAGAGTCTTCAATCTCAAGTTGAGCCATAGCGTCACTCAGGGCAGACTCGATCTTTTCCTTGTTGCCGCGCTTGAGCTTCAGAGACATGGTAGGGTCTGAGATGATCTCTTCAACGCGAGAAATATAAGATTCGAGCTGCTGACGAGACTCGAATTTCTTGGTAAAGGCCTCGTCGCTCGACTTGAACTTGGCGGCTTCTATAACAGCGTTAGGGTTGTTTCCTTTGAAAGAACACAGTGAGACAACGCAGTAGACGTACCATCAATCATCTGCTCAATTTCCGTGGTGGAGAGCTTGCCGACAGCGTTGGAGATAGTAATGTTGGCGGTACGGCCAGAAGACTTCTCCGTAGCGGTGACCTTAAGGATACCATTGACATCGACCTCGAAAACAACTTCAAGAGCGGCCTCGCCAGCCTTCATGGGAGGGATAGGAGCGAGAGTAAACTCGCCCAGGGAAGTGTTGTCTGCACAGTTTGTGCGCTCACCCTGATAAACTGGGAACTGAACGGTCGTCTGGTTGTCTACAACAGTCGTAAAGGTGCGCTTCTTGATGGTGGGAACAGTTTGACCGCGGGAAACAACGGGGGCGAAAATATTGCCTTCCATGGCAACACCAAGGGAAAGGGGAACGACATCCAGAAGGAGCAAGTCCTGAGTTTCAGCCGAGGTGGCCTTACCAGAAAGAATGCCAGCTTGCACAGCGGCACCATAAGCTACAGCCTCATCTGGGTTAATGCTCTACGCCAACGTTAGCTTGAGGACACGACCGGCGACGATGAAGGATTAATGCCAACTGACCTTCTCAAGCTTCTTGCCGTCGAAAAAGTCGCTGAGCAGCTTCTGGATCCGAGGGATACGAGTGGAGCCACCGACGAGCACAATCTCATCGACCTGGCTCTTCTCAAGGCCAGAGTCCTTGAGAACTTGCTGTACTGGCTCGAGAGTGCCAGAGAAAGACTTAGCGTTGAGATCCTCAAAGCGGGCACGAGTGATAGACGAGTTGAAATCCTCTCCATCGAACAAAGAGTCAATCTCAACAGCTGTCTGTGTAGCGTTAGACAGTGTACGCTTGGCACGCTCGCAGGCCGTTCTCAGACGGCGAAGAGCTCTGGCATCGCCTGAGAGATCCTTTCCAGTCTTCTTCTGGAATTCCTTCTTGAAGTGTTCAAGGAGGTTGGTGTCAAAATCTTGTCCACCGAGATGAGTATCACCGGCTGTGGCCTTAACAGTGAAAACACCTCCTTGGATGTTGAGCAGAGACACATCGAAAGTACCTCCACCAAGATCATAGATCAGGACATTACGCTCCTTTTCGGACTTCCCGGAGCCGAGTCCATAGGCGATAGCGGCGGCAGTGGGCTCATTGATGATGCGGAGAACATTCAAACCGGCAATGGCACCAGCATCCTTCGTCGCCTGACGTTGATTATCGTTGAAATAAGCTGGCACGGTGATGACAGCCTTCTCAACCTTCTTTCCAAGCTTGGTCTCTGCGACTTCTTTCATCTATCGAATCGAAACAGGTCAACCGTGCACGATAGATAATATACCTGGTAGGTCGGTGATATACCTTCATCAAGACCATAGAAGAGATTTCCTGGGGAGAGAATGTCTTGGTTTCACCCAGATATTCAACCTCGACAACGGGGTTTCCGCCCTGGTCAACGACCTTGAAAGGCCACGACTCGATATCCTTCTTCACGATGGGATCTTCATAACGCCGACCAATGAGACGCCTAGGTTTGTAAATAAGAGAGATTAAATGGGGAGGTAGACATGGCAAGAGACTTGCTTGGTCCTCACTCACTTGATGTCGAAAATGGTATTCTTTGGATTCATTGCCGCCTGGTTCTTGGCTGCCTCACCAATCAAGCGCTCTTTCTCGGTGAAAGAAACGAATGACGGGGTTGTGTAACTACCCTGCTCGTTGGCAACTGTAGGATGAGTCCAAGTCAGTGCCTATTCCTGCCGAATCTGGTGCCTTCGAAAAACATACTGATCTCAACGTTGGTGCCTTCATAGTTGGCGACGCAGGAGTAGGTTGTGCCTGGATGGATGTCTTAGCAAAACTCGATTTCTTCATGAAGAGCGTGTTATAGTATATGCGATGGCTTTTCTTTTATTTAAAAAAAAAAAGTCATAGGATAAGATCAGATTCCTTACCAAGGTCAATGCCGATGGCGCCTTCGTAGACTTCGTCCGACATATTGCTTTCAATTCGCACTGAATATCAACAATGAAAAACTGAAGAAAAATGCAGAATATAAAGTGAGAGCACCTGAGAGGAGGTGGGAAGAGTTGGGGGAGAAAGAGGACAAGAAAATTGAACGAAGGGTCAGTGTGGGAGCGGTTGATCTTTTAAGTCCGAACCCACTTCGCCTTTTTTCCATTTTTTTTTTTCCCAATTTTCTTTTTTACTTTCGCCTCCCGTTGACTTTTCTTTCCCCAATCCAGCCCCATGGTTAGAGAAGAAGATTCCAATGTCAACGGCCATGGTTATGGTAATCTCAACCGTTACTGAGACTATAAAAAATCTTCAGTCATTTGTCTAATAGCATGGCAAATACTTATTGAGATCTGAGCTATTGTTCATACATACTCTGTAGTACGTGAATAGATTCAATGTCTACTCCGTACTTAAAAGATTCATCTGGTCCCGAATATGGTCTAGTTCGTTTTTTCGATGTCCTCTTCAACTTGTGACCATTCAATTTACTACCCAACCTCTCTTACCTCCTACCAAAACCTCTTGCTCGAAGATTGGAGTATAAGACTCTGTGCAAGTGTAATGGAAAGGCATTCTTATATTATTCAATCGAGATCCTTATAGATAGGGCGGTGCCTTAAAGACACGGATACAAGTATAATACAGAGTGTGTGAGGATACTTAGGTACCTTATACAAAGAAAAGGAGATATCTGCAGTGTATGGACGTCTTTCCTAATGAGAAAGAGAGATAATTGATAGAAATTAACTTAGGCATCGTAGTACTTAGGACGGACGGTATTGACGCTGCTCCTAAAAGTCGTACTATAAAGTCTTGGCTGTTAGCTATCTACAATAAGTAGTATATCAATCACGGCTTTTATGTTGTGTACATTGTACCATAGCAGTAGTTAGCACTTCTAGAGCACGATACCATTATACCTTACCTAGTACCCCTTAGAAGTTACCAAGGCATGACCAAGTCCTACAATCTACGATGAGAGGGTAGGCTCGATTGGAATAATAAGAGCTGATGATAGAAAATATTCCGTCTCTATTTTTTTGCGGGATCTAAAGTAGAGCTAAATCTTTCAGACAGTGACATGGTTTTTCAAGATGTTAATAACTATCTACTATCTGAGCCTCAGCTACTAGCGTTAGATGCGTACTACTCGAAGGAAGATACAGAGAATACTGTCAGAGAGGATGTAAATAATTTGAGTTCCGTAGTCTTAAGTCACGTCCCCCACTTCAATGCTAACGCACAATAGCAAGTGCTTACTATCAGAAGGGTACCTCTCAGAGCTGAGTACCTAAGGTACCTAAAGTACGTACCTAGACAAGTTGCGAAGTGGTCCCACACCAAGCAACCAAGTTATTGTCCTCCGTTATCTTAACTGGAATTTTCTTTAACCTGGTCAGTAATAATATATTAACTATAAACACTTTTGCCAGATCCATACCACCTGTGGTTCTGAAACCTGAATAGCAGCCTCTTGACCACAGTCACTACTGGAAATTAAGAGTCAACTCTCGCTACAATTATTATCAGCGCACGAGCTCTATCAAGCTCGCTCCAATCAAAGGTTTAGAAGTCCAGATTTGTACGTGTCCCCTGCGCACCTCATCAGAATCTTGACTCAGTAACTCTATGGCATATGGCATCTCTGGAAACAAAGACACATCCCGAGCAAGGTGCTAAATGACGGTCAGGCAGATATTCTGAAATCCCAATCGAAACGATCCAAACCCCGCACTTCTCCAGATGGATATCGATTTAAGCAGGAGGAACAAAAAGCCCCGCCTTCTGTTGGAATCTGAAAGAGAGAGGCTTGAGGAATTCATTGACTCTATACACTACTCAGCGAGGTTCGACCATCTGACTAACGTACACAAGGGCTGAATTGACAGGCACAGATATTCTGACGACCAGTTTGAATACCGACATGTTCAGCTTCCCAAAAACATGCTGAAGAAGATTCCCGCCGACTATTTCGATAGCTCAAAAGGAACGCTGAAATTGCTATGGGAGGAAGAATGGAGGGCACTCGGTATCACTCAGGTACTACGAAGTGGACTGCGAAACTCGCGTTCTGCCAGCCTGCAGCTAATCTTGTTTCTCTAGAGTCTGGGGTGGGAACATTACGAGGTCCATGAGCCGGAGCCCCATATCCTCCTTTTCAAGTAAGCACATGATGATGTATGGAGTATTCTACGATGAACTGATGGCTTTTTAGGCGGCCCCTGAATTATCAACCTCCGGTTTCCCAGTAACCATGGTAATCGATAGATACATTTGCGAGCCCAATTGATTTCACTTTAAGCACTGACGGGCGCACAGTCCCATTTAAGTTATGGGTATTACAACAAGGGCGATTCTTCCAGGGCAGGGCAACAATGATTATACACCGTTCGAGCCATGGAAATGAAGAATCGCTCTGGCTGTTGCACATGAGTGAGGTTATTGATACCAACGTACGCTGAAACCTTTTGCTTTTCTTTTTCTCTTTCTCCTTGTCCTTTTACGTCCCGGTACGATGCCTGTGACGCGCGGCTTGACTTCATGTGGCTGCAAGAAATTTCAGCTACGTTTCTGGGCGATCACTGCTCCCTCTGGGTAGTCCTGAATTTGCTGCTGATTCTGGGCTTGCCAATCACCTAGATCATGATGTCAGACCCTTTCGAGCCTATGGAATATAGCTGGAGTTTTCTTACCTTTACATCTACGGTTGGAGAAATGGATATCAATCGCACGATCAGTCTATATGGTGTCGCATTAGACCATTGCAGATGGCTCTGGCATAATGAATAACCCTTGCCCCCATGAGCAACTTCATACTACCAGCGACCTATTCGACTTTCGACTGCCCAAAATATCCGACTTGTTTCTTCACACACACTCTCTCTCTGCTCATTCAAGTGAAGAATGGCAGGTATGCTCCCTACTCTCTTGCAGGTGCTCTCGTGTGCGCTCGCGTGTTCGATTCGCGTATAACCTAAGTTGCGGTAATTAAAACCCCCTATGTCTCGAACTCGATCCTCAAAGCTATGGCGGCTGTTCCGTAGGTTTTTAGAAACGATGCTGCCGGGTATAGCGCTAAAACTTGGCGAAGGGCTGAGTTCTGAACATTACACCTCGTCCCCGAAGCAAGGAGAACCGTGAATAATTAACACCGTCATTGTGTACGCACGCATGTAACTGACAGCCTGAGAATGCGAAAGATGTGAGAATTTATTGCTGCAGTATCTATACGCAGCATTATCAGGACCCTTGCAAGCCCTACGGAACCAGCTGCTTGCACTACTCTGTATCTATCTAACAGCTGTCCTCCCAAGTTCTCCTATATACTTATGCTCAAGCTGTGTGCTTGACACCAATCCTCGAAGGCCTTTGTTGTCCTTATATTATGCTTTCCTCCGCTTCCAAGAAAGAGGACCCTTAATCATCTGGAAGGTTAGGTATAGATCATAAACACCTTGGGTCACAAGAGTCATTTTCTGCACGTCTGAATGTGATTGGCCGACGTGACCACTCTCACTCCATGCTTAACAGCTCAAGTAATTTATGAGCGTCTTGTCTAGAGCGACACAAGTTTTCAGACACTGTTCATCGGCTACCAAGAGCTCTCTGCTTGAATATATTCAAGTCTTTGAGTTGCATAGAGACATGCGTCCATCGAGAAGTCAACGGATCGTATTCGCCCCGAACCTCAACCCTACAGAATCCTTTGGGGCCTTTGAGACCAACTGGACCGACGATAAAGAAAGTGCCGCGGCGGGGAGTGCGCAACTCGCGAGCCCAGCAATCATTTAACCGCCATTTAAAAGCTACTGCAGCCGCACGCAAATCCGACTCGGGACCTAATTTCGGCAGTGGTAACCATTGAAGGGAGGATAGTACTGACGAGGGATTCAACCATGGGTGGTTTTGCTGTGTTACTCTCCCGTGGGGCTCATCCGCAAAAGATAGTTGAGACCCCTTTTTTTGATAACCAGCGGACCCATCAATGAGCCCTGTAAACATGGTTCCGGATGGTGGCATGACCAGTGAATCAGTACCGAATTGGATTTTATCAGACACCTGGAAACCCATGCGTGAAAGTTGTCTTTTCATTAAGACAAGATATGCATCTCTTGCAGCAAGTGCCACAAAGAGAGGCTTCATGCATTTTCGGATACAATCACCGGTATCTGAGGACATCGGTCTCACAGCCCACGAGATTTCAGTATCAGTTATTTCTAACCTGACAATAATGAGCATATTAGTATATGGCAAGACGCTGCCTTTGATATGACGTACCCTGACAATGCATATTCAGGTGGGGCACGAGACGGGAAGTGGTGAACGAGCCAGAAACCAGTTATGGTCAGCGGTCCACCAAGAAGTTGAAGAAGTATGTTTGATGCGGAGGCATTGCGCAAAGCTATGGTTGCTAGGTCATCTGGGCGAGTAAGCATTACTTCGGAAAGGTTATTATACTAGCTGGGGCATACCTTTCAGCGACTTGAGCTTCCTGCCATCCCGAGAGATACGAACGAACTCTCTCCACTCCGGGTCCGACGAGGAATAGAACTTGCCTTCGCGCAGACGCGGCCAACCCAGAGGAATGAAAAAAGGATCTGAGGCCGCAGCCTCCTCCGGACGGCGCACAGTTCGTTCAGTGGCCATAACCTTCTTTTCTGGAAAGTCATTCTCAGGAAGAGCCTCATCTGATGCGCTTTCAAGCATCTTATCGTATTCCCCGAGGACAAAAGAACCCCATATATGAAATGCAGTCCCATATAGCAGACATGTAGTAACAAACTTTCTGGCGACTCGGGTCAATTTTTGAGCCAAAAGCCAAGTTGTATGCCGGGCAAGGCAGCGCAAAGGGGTGGCGGACTACACACTTAAACCAAGGTCGTTTAAATCTCACATGGCGAACATTTACGTTGTTGGCATCGCTCTGGGGAAAAGAATGACTGGCACGGAAGGGTATTCGAAAGAGAAAGAGCCGTTGCCTCATTCGGAACATCTGGTATGACTTGGTCTCCCTAAGCCGAAGATCATACTCAAGGATAGGGATGGCAACTGATCGTGGTCTTCGATTTTGACAGAAACGTCATGAAGCTTTGCCAAAAATATGTCCCTCAAGAAAGAAATAGAGGAGAGGAAGGTGGGGCTAAAAGGTGAAGGAGAAGATAAAGGAAAGCAAAAGGATAGATACTGAGGGTTTACACAGACTGCTAGGTCAATTAAAGCGAGAAATTATCAATGTCAGCCGCGAGAGCTCTGATCGGGAATCGGAGATAATTTCATTATTCAACTTCCAGCTGTCTGATCATTGATGCACGTGATATCTCGTCACATAGATTACCTAAGTCGTGCTAGCTAGTTAACTAACTAGCTGGATGTACCTGCCAAAATACGGAGTACGCCGATCTAGGTAGTGGACTGGAGTAATCAGCCCATGATGTTTTGTCCAAGTTTATCTACCAACATGCACAAATATCTTGGTTTTCTCGCTCTGTCAGCGACGTTCACATCGGCTATCAGCAATCCAGATGCATCCATCTTCGCACTAGATTCAAGCGCCAATGCAGGAGGCTCAGAGATTCCGTTTCTATCAAATGATACCGCCCAACGACTCCTGAATTATCGAATGAGGTCCTCGACCACAACGGACCTCATGACAGTTGATCGAGATATTGTTGAGATTTTGGATAGATATGGAGGTGTGCAGCCATCGTTGTTCGGCATTTCAAGTGACGACCAAGACTTGAGATCCAGTTTGGTCATTCTGCATGGGCTAGATCCTGTCATTGGTAGGTCTTTCCAGATATGCTTATCTTGTGAAGCAGCCACTCATTTTTCAATAATTATGTCAGTAGAATCTTCCATTCAAAAGGAATACAAGCAAGGCCTAGTCCATTGTGACTCTCGAGCTACGTTTTTGCATAACAATCCCCTCAACTGGAACATCGATGGCGAATCGGAAGATGATGCTGGAACAGCCGATGGTCATTGCCTGAAGTACCTTGACAGCGAGCAAAGGAAACGGGAGAATGTTCAGGTAGTCGAAACCGGACGATTGCTAGCGCGACCTGCATTAGAAAGATATTCGGACTGACTTGCGATTAACCCTAGACACTCTTATCTTGCCTACCGAACGCATCGGCTTTCATGCCAGTGGCGCACGCACTTGGTCAGCAATTACCTGAGTACGTCAATATCATGGAATCATGGGTTAAAGATCAAGAGCCCTTGATCTTGAGGTTATCATTCAAGGTACTCCTTCGTCTATACCTATCAGTTCTCTTGTGTTTGACAGACATTGCAGTCTTTCTCCGGATCAGTACATGACACAGTACTGCTTGGCTTGCTGAGATCTCTTATGAGTGATCTTCATTCGCTGTCTTTGAATGGTACAGCAGTGACTGTTATATTCATGCCGGACTCCCAAGATTCCCGAATGCCGCAAAGCCCGAGCCGTCGTGGTAACCATGAAGCCAAAACCTTACAGATGGACATGGCATCCCCGTCATTGTTGAGAAGGCAGTCGCCCGGTTCAACGTCTCCGAATCCAACCTGCCATGTCACCAATTCATCTTGTAACGAAGCAACCAGCGGTTGTTCAGGACATGGGTCTTGTTACAGGAAATCAGAGTCAACGAGCGGACTTTCCAACAATGACTGTTTTGTATGCAAATGCCAGGCAACAACCATCAGAAAAGACGATGGTACGACCCAGATTATCCGGTGGGGCGGCGCCGCTTGTGAAAAGCAAGATATCAGCTCTCCCTTTTTCCTTTTAGCAACGGCTAGCATCATGGTAATAATAGCGCTGGGCGGTGCCATTGGAATGTTGTTCAGGGTTGGGCAAGATGACCTACCGGGCGTCATCAGCGCTGGGGTTGGGCCCACGAAAACACAGGGATAAGAACCTCTTTGAAGTTGACCCTATGAGGGTTGCTGCGAGGTATTTGGTTGAGGGCGATGCTGTGCCAGCGTTCACTACACAAAGCTGAACGCGCAGGGTGGTGCTGTCACATTTTGATATGATGTGGTTTTTCAATTGCTATCATGGCGTTTTTTTTTTTTCTTTTTTCTTTTTCTGAAACTAACGGTCAGATTCTCCGAGATCCTCACTCTGACCTGCTTATACCTACATTGAAGACTACCAACATTATTTGGTAAGAACGAAGGCGTAAAAGAGAAACCATTCCTCGCACGTGAGCAATTGTCTCGCTGAAGCAAATCTCAGCGGCCCTTGGAACGGGCCTAGTCTTGAGACGAGAAGGTCATCGACGCCATCCAGGGCGGACAGAATGAATATGGGGGTCCTGCAAGAGAAGGCAGAAAATAATATCTGAGTGTCTCGAGTCCGCTCATGGAATACACCATACCGGGTGCAATTAACCACTTTGGGGCGAAATTTGGGACTCGCCATAATTTAAGCAAAGACATTCATCAATCAAGTAGAGTCGAGGAGCCATTAGACCTGCACGCGATATGACTAGCTACGTTTTAAGAACGAAAGCCTGCTTCGACATCTGCAGTACTCCGCCTGTCACTCGGCTGAGAAGCACCTATGGCCGAACCCGCATTCCTCGGTGCACGATGCCAACTTGAGGACGGAAGTCGGAGAGAGTTGCGAAGACGAGGGAACAACCGCATTGATCCCCAGGGCTGAGATCTGGAGTTTTCTGACCTCGTGACAGATGCATTGTGCGCCATGGACGAATCGACATTGAGTGCACCCGACAGCTGCGATGGCGGGATTCCATCGCGTTGCATGAGTCGCTGGGGCAATATCGGTGTTTGACGAAATGGATTCGATCGCCATCCTATAAAGACAGGCCGCGGTCGGCTAGGAGCATACATTCCCACCATACTATGGCGATCCATGCTCGCACGCTCCGCCACCGTATCAGAGCGAGGTTTAGGGGTGAAATAATCTGCTTTGCAGAGTGGACAGCAGGCCCTCCGGCTTGTCAACCATGGGTCAACGCAGGATGCATGGAAAGCATGACCGCATGTCAGCCCACGTATGTCATCGTCATCCTCGATCGCATCAAGGCATATTGCACAGGAGTCTCCGGGAGTGGGAAGCTCGGCCGGTGTTGCAGTCCGGATGGGATGATCGGCGTCTCCAATGTCTTCCAACCCATGGTATTCACAACTGTCCTGATTATGTACGTGTTTCATCTCATGGTTGGTGTACCTTGATACGTCTTGCGCGTGAGTGCAATCAGCAAAAACTGGACGACCATCGGACTTTTCGTCTAACTGAGCGAATTGTGTTCCAGCATCTGGTGCGACTGTTGAAGTTTGTGCGATGGTGGGCGCAATCTCCCGTTGACTATCCGTCGATGCAGGTTTCACTAAGGATGGCGATACACTGGTATCTACAACCAAAGTGCCGTTCTTGATGTTTGGACTGTGTAGACTGCTGTCGGCTGCAGATATCACCTCTGCGGTCGGAATGTTGGCGTTTGCCCGCGTCGACCTCCACGCCTTATACTTTGTGAGTGGAAACCGCAAATTAACTTCGTCCATAGTCATCAACTTCTTTTCCCTTCTTCGTCTATGCGTACGGGGCATAGTAACCAGGTCTATCGGTTCCCCCGTTTCTTCGTTTCGTAGCTGGCGATTCCGTTGATTGTATCGAAAGCAATACTTGACACCAACGATGATCCTAGCATCAAACCTCAGATATGAATCGATGCGTGCGAAGTGCAGACAATGCCTCTCTGAACATACCATAGATTCGTGAAGACGACCCCGAAACCAAGGGCAACAAAGAACAATAACGGTGAGCTCGTAGGGCTCGAACTGGAATCTGCAGCTCGATCGCTGTTTGTGGAGCCCGAGGGAGGAACAGGGCTTGTGGAGGACATCTTCGGGGTAAGAGGCCACAATTGCAGGACTGATGTTGGCAATGCAGTATCGGTCACTTAATAAAGAAAATGAACCTATTGAAAGGTGGAAAAGACCACTCCGATTGTTTGTTCATTGACCGGGCAAGGATAGGTAGATCACTGGCGAGTAAGATTCAGTCCTTTCAAGACACTTCGAGTGTGTACAGAGACCTTGAAGGGGAGTGATGCTTTTGTAGATGACGATTGTGTATATCCACTCATCTGGGGGGAAGCGTACGACTCCAGTTACACTTAGAGCTGTGCACCTGGGGAGTCATCACTAAACATGCTGTGTGTTTAGGTCAACTTGCTGAAGGGTTCTCTATCTTCCTTCTTGCCCTTCTCTGTTTGGCACTGAGTCCCTCTGTATGTTCTCATGCTCTCTAAGGTTGTCCCGGATTCCGTGTTGGGCTGTTGAAGGGTACCATGTTTCGCAGAAACAGAACTAACGGAGATGCTAATCAAATATAGTTTGGGTCACGAGGTCTCTGATACATATATATAAGCTTAAGGAAATGAGAAGGATGAGAACATTCCTTTCAGGCACAGGAGAAATTATCAAAAGGAATAATACTTAGTATGAGTTGTTTAATTATACAAATTCTTTAAGTCATGTTCTGCATCTCATTATTACTACTGTAGAGGATCAAGTTGGTAATAGACCTTTATAGCTATTAAACTTCATAGAGTGGTATCATGCCGTTATCACCTACATAGAAGTGCCTCAACATGGAGGCGGGAAGAGAGAGATAGAGGCGGGGAGACTGCTGACCTGTGCATAAATGGAAGTGTCTTAAGGTAAACTAGAGATGGATGCTCCAGGCACCTCAGCTACAGAGTGATAAAATAGTTAGATACATATAAGCACTGGCGCTCTACAGTGATAAGGAGAACATTAGAATTTACCTTTCCCTGTTCAAGAGGACGAAGTCTTTTCCTTCCTGTTCTCTTTGTTTCTGTCTTGTTTTTCCTTCGTTTCTTCCTTTTCCTCTTTTGGTGGAGTAGTCTGTAGGAATACTGGATGCAGGTTACTTCTGTCATACCTAATAATCCATACTACTAAGTCACCAACAGAAAAGTATGTAGAAGTGTTAACCACTTTAAAACAGAAATATCAGTAATTATCTATTATTCCACAAGTCGCGTTTTCGTCACATCAAAATGGAAGATATTCACTCAGGCCCAGCGACGAACACCAATCCAATCGTTTTTTTCGACATAGCCCTAGGAGGTGAGCTTCCAGTACCTGATCTTTTATCTCAGCCCATACCAGAATGTGGAGGTGTTATTACTTGCACCCAGCCATTGTGTCCCCCTTGACATGTCTGCTAGCATATTTAGATCATCTCGGTCGATCAGGTTCAAATCTCTATCTACCATATCCCGTTACTGACATTCAGTCGCAATAGGCGAACCGCTAGGTCGCATAAAAATGGAGTTATTCGCAGATGTCACTCCTCGGACAGCCGAAAATTTCCGCAGATTCTGCACAGGTGAAAGCAAAAACTCCCAAGGAAAGCCACAAGGATACAAGAACAGCAAGTTTCACCGAGTAGTAGGTCTACAGTCCTTCGTGTCGGCGCAGAAAGCTGATCCGAAACCGCTTTCAAGATCAAAGATTTTATGATACAAGGAGGCGATTTTGTCAATGGAGATGGAACAGGATCTTGTACCATTTATGGCACCCCCAAATTTCCAGATGAGAACTTTATTCTGAAGCACGACCGCGCAGGTCTCTTAAGCATGGCTGTAAGTTGACCCGGGTTCCGTTGAGTTGCGGATGGTGCTGAGTGCTACAGAACTCTGGGCCAAATACAAATGGCTGCCAGTTCTTCATAACAACTACAGCGACTCCATTCTTGAATGGGAAGCATGTCGTGTTTGGGCAGGTAGTGGATGGCATGGATATCGTGCGGATGATCGAAAATACACGCACAATTAGGGACAAGCCAAGCCAAGATGTGATCATTACACAATGCGGAGAGATGTGAGGGTGTTCTGGTCTAAGTCCGTGCTTTTTGCGATCCTAAAATAGGATGATAACCATAAAGACGATTAGCTCGTACTCAACCTGTTTTCAAATACAGTTTGTTTCAAGCTCGAGGGTAAGGGCATCTAAACCTAAAGGTTCAGGTTCACCATTAATTGCAGGGGCAAAACCTGCCAGCGAAACTCAGTCGCACAGAACCCTCAAAGCTTAAACTTTGCCAAGTAATCAGAAGCCAATGCAATTGCATCCTCGACCTTGTCCGGATGCACGCCATTGCCGATAGACGTCGAACCCTTCCCACCAGCTTTCCCTCCGACAGCGCTAGAAACAACCGCAGCCAAGTCGTTGGCCGAGGCCCCTTGGTCAAGCAATGCCTACAATAGAAAATCTCATGAGACTTGACTTCCGGACCAAATGTGAAACACGAGGGAAGGCTCACCTTTGACACGTAGCAACCATGGGCAACGCGACCCTGTTCCGAATCGGCGGCTAGAACATAGACGGTCTTATCTTGCAACTTAGACTTAACATAATTTAGCGACTCGCTCACGGCTTTTGCGTTTGCAGAAATAGGAAGCCTGGTCACCAAACACGTCTTCCCTTCGTTCGTCGGGGATTCGAAGTATGAAATGATCGCCTCAAGCGCCTTCTTTGTCTCGAGTTTTTGTTGCGCTTTTTGTCCGTCAATGACTTGCTTGTTAATAGACGCAAAACGCTCTCGAAAACGAGATTTCTGGACAGCAGAGATCGAGAGTTGGTTTAGTTCAACCTGTATCTGCTTGGCTTCCTGTTCTTTCTGCGGCCCCAAAGCCATTGCATCCAGGCGATCTAGCCGCTTCTCGAATTCTTTGGCAACTCGCTGTACTTCATGGGCGTCCTCCCCAGTCACAGCGATGATCCGACGAATCCCCTTAGCAATGCCGTTTTCTTCTAGGATGATTAAGTCCTTAATGTCTCCTGTCTTCTGGACGTGAGTTCCGCCACAAAATTCTATGCTGACCTCAAGCCAGCGAGGATCTTCCACATTCTTCAATATCTCCTCCACCTCCACCCCAACAGAAACGACTCGGACAGGATCAGGGTACGTCTCGCCAAAGACAGCTCTAACACCTGAGATCCGGCGAGCAGTTGCAAGAGGAACTTCTTGGGAGTAGACATCACAGTTTTGGCGGATATACTCGGTTGATATTTCCTCGATTTTCTCTAATTCTTTCTCTGCGACTGCAGACTTGTGAGAGAAATCAAACCTGAGTTTTTCAGCAGCAACAAGGGAGCCCTTTTGCTCGACAGAATCTCCAAGAACTCTTCTGAGCGCAAAGTTGAGGATGTGTGTGCCCGTATGATTATTTCGGATGGGCCAGCGACGAAGCTCATCGTATTCACACAGAACCGCGTCACCGATTGAGAAAGAACCGTACTTCATGAAGCCAGTATGGAGGACATAGCCAGCGTAAAGCTGAACATCACCAACTTCTAGCTCAGCCCGTCCGTCGATGATGATTCTGCCGGTATCGTTCTCTTGTCCACCTTGTTCAGCGTAAAAATTCGTGCGGTCCAGAATGATGCCTATCTGTTCCCCATCTGGTATCTGCGCCGTCGATGAATGGAAGTTCTTTCCGTGGTAAATCGCCTTGATTTCAGCGGTAATGTTACCCTTTCCAAATTTGGCGCCGTCGTCTGTTTTGGGAACGTCATTCATTTTCTCCAACTTTCCCAGGTCGTGAACGTCCAGTTTGACGGTTCCTGTTGCCGACTTCTTCTGTCCTTTACTAGCCTCCTTGGCTCTCAAACGCGCTTCTTCGAATTCGAGGTCATCAATATTCAACCCACGCTCTTCCGCCATGAGACGGGTTAAGTCAACAGGGAAACCGAATGTGTCATACAGGCGCCAAACGTCAGCACCATGAAGCTTGTCATCGCCTTTGATCTTTGCTTGCTGAGCATAGTTCTCGAACTGTCGCTCACCGCGATCTAAGGTTTTGGCGAACGAGATCTCTTCCTCATCCAATATTTCCATGACATCGTGCTGCTTTTTCTTCAACTCGGGAAACATGTCTCCGAGCTGTTCGACGAGTGTTGGGACAATTTTCGAGAAGAAATTTCCAATCTCAACCTGGAAGTATTTTCGAGCATAGCGAGCACCTCGACGCAAAACACGTCGAACAACATATCCACGACCATCACTGTTTGGCGTCACGCCATCTGAGATGGCGAAAGTCAATGTTCGAACGTGGTCCGCGACAACACGATAAGCCGTGTCGATGCCATCAGAATCATCGGCACCAAACATTCCACGATATTCCCGGGCTCCGGTGATGTTCTTGATAGCATTGAACAGCGGAGAGAACACGTCCGTATCATAATTGGACGATCTGTCCTGAAGCACTGAGACTAATCTCTCGAATCCCATTCCAGTGTCGACGTGCTTATTTGGCAGAGGCCTCAAAGACCGATCAGACTCGCGATTATACTGAATGAACACGTTGTTCCATATTTCAAGAACGTTGGGATCATCTTGATTGACAAGATGAGAAGCATTGCGGCCGCCAATCCGATCATAATGGATCTCACTACAGGGCCCACAAGGGCCCTGGTCGCCCATTTCCCAAAAATTGTCCTTCATGTTTCCTGGAAGGATATGATCCTCTGGAACACCGGCAGCTCTCCATAGAGCTTTTGCCTCTAGGTCAGGTTCGAGTCCACCCTCTTCGTGACCCTCAAAGTAGGTGACATAGAGGCGTTGGGGGTCCAAACCGTAAACCTTCGTCAAAAGTTCCCAAGAGTACCGGATTGCATCTTCCTTGAAATAGTCGCCAAAGCTCCAGTTTCCAAGCATCTCGAAGAAAGTCTACTCATCCATTAAAATTCCTCGTTAGCGTCCGGGTGCTTGACTTGACCACGGCAAACTTGACTCACATGGTGGTAACTGTCCTTTCCCACGTCGTCCAAATCCTGTATTCACCTCTGTCAGACTCTGTTATCCTGCCTCTCGAATCACATATCTAACTTACATTGTGTTTCCCGCCGGCACGAATGCACTGCCATTATTTTTAGTGACCAGTTTTGACATCAAAGAGGGTTAGAGAGTGACCTTCTGAGAATTTACTGCGCTTTTCAGTTTTGCAAAATCAGATTGTGGATCCACAGTGCCCAGGAAGATGGACTTGAATTGATTCATTCCAGCATTTGTGAAAAGCAATGTTGGATCCGAGAGGGGTACGACAGGAGAAGACGGAACTTAACATTGTCAGTTGATTGATGAAGAGCCGTCAAAAGCCCCAAAAACATACCGAATGTATGGCCGTTTTGTCTGAAATAATCAAGGAACGTGTCGCGAACGCGTTTGGCAGTCCAAAATGGACTGCCTTCGGAGTCTGAAGTCATTCTGAAGTGTCGATAGTTCGTATGGAGTTGACTTTGTTCTGGGGTATGTGTAGTGTGAAAGTGGTAGAATCTTCTGGGGTTTGACCTAAACGGTAACGGCGGATGACTCAAGGCCATATCCCCATTTCTCATAATTCTGGAAATTCGCATCAAGTGAAGGTCGATGATTCCTTGATCCTTCTCAGACTAAAGACAGTGGATACTAATGACTGTTCTTAATCTCCAAAAGAATACTTGACTGATCATATTCTTTTGCGCATGTCGTATCTTGGTGGTGGTGGGTGGTGTGAGTTCCTGATGAGTGAGGCACCCCAGCACGGGAAAAAGCGACCCGCAGAAAATGATTCTGATGGTGACCAACCTCTGGCAAAGAAGTTCGGGCGGCTGCAAATAGGTATGTTTGTCCAGTAACACTTTGAGTCTATCACCCATCAACATCGGCGTTCAAATTTCGATGTACAGTCATGGACTAAGACTCTCATCCCATCTAGAACCGCGTTTGTTTGGCACACCTCAGATATGTGGTGGGGGTACATCTCCAATTCAGTCAAATCCATTTGATACGACTGAGCGGATGATGTTGGATGACACTAAGCATACAATATACATTCATGATCTTGATTCCGAGCTAGCAGATTCTGATGCTCAAGAGTACTCAATCACCTTTTTGCCCGAAATCGGAGCCAAGTTGGGGACTTTGCCGAAGTTATTGACTGTTGATACACAACCTCAGAACAACGAATTGGTCCTCTACAGGGATCCCAAATCTCTGTCCGTTCCTGAGGAGGATGATTATGTGCGAAGAGCCATCCTTGAGTCCAGGAGACGAGCGAGAGCAGCTCAGACTCAGCGCAGATCTGCAGACCGAATAGTGAAAGAAGTTAAGTCGAATCTTGTGTGTAATGCTGATGAAGATGTAATGGAGATAGATCCTACTATTTAATAAGTTCTATATTTCATTATGTGTCTTTTTTTCCAGAGATGTATGCTTTTATAGCAGTGGTTGATATTGATACCTCCCTTGACTTGTCTATTAGTGTATGATCCACTAGTACATAGTGGAGGGTATTGCTGTGGCCATACAAATAATAAATAGTGCCCATCTAGAGCAGCCACCTGTAGTATCAGGGCATACTACACTCATCTGAGTTAATTTAAACTTTATAATAATAACAATAAAATGGACACAATACATCTCTTATTATTGCTATATCAAGTCTTATTAACACTGCCTCTTCCACCTTATGGACACCCACACTTACTAAAAATATTAAAAAGATGATTATATAGCTAGGACTAATCTATATAGTCCTAAATTTTTAATTTATCATCAAAATTTAGGAAGACTATAAGATAGGCTTTTAAGGTATTTGTTAAGGGCTACAGCAGGCCATAAAGCTGCTGTATATAGCTAATACTGATAATACAGCTATACTAAGTTATATAATATACTACTCTGGTATGTTGAGTAAGTAATGTTAGTATGGTGGGGCGCCGAACTGCGTAGAATTAGGATGAACTCCGTGCCGTTATCATTTAGGG